>JAASLG010000660.1:0-16971 GCA_013365235.1 Cercospora sesami
CCAGTGCTGCTCAATGAAGATGAAAGTGAAGACTGTATCGTTGCTTGGAGTAGACAAGACGTCGATGCTACTCTACATTGTGTATGCTCCTTTCGAATTAGACATTACGTGCTGCATCCAGCAGCCTTTACACTCTCATTGCTCGTCACTTCATTACCACATCCATGCTCTCGTTCTCTATGCTGATACACTTCTTCTATGCACCTTCAAGCTTGCCGACCCGGGTTTTTCTTTCCTTTCTCTCCAGGTCCACAGCTCTTGCAGCAAAGCTCAATTGCACAAGCGCTAAAATTGCTGCCACACTTCCGAGCGCAATTCGCCCGTAGTACAGGCCGGATCCGTCGACGGCGTACACATTGAGGCTGTCGTCGTAGATGTAGAGATCGATAAATCCTCCAGTATCGACGCTATACTCCGTGGTGCCCCACATTACAAGAACCCACGCCCAGAGTGCGAAGGCGATGAGAGACCAGATGATCGAAACGACTGGGCTAAGCCGGCCGCGCATGTGCAAGACAAAATCGATCGCTGCAGCGAGCATAGTCGCCATTGGAAAGCCAGCAGCATAGAAGTAGAGTTCGCTGCGTTCCTGTTAGCTGAGGAGTCGATAACGCCGCGAGATCCCTTACGCTGTCGAAATTCGTGTGTAATATGGCGAATCTCTGATATCAGCATCCGCAAGGCGTGCTGTGAACGCGCAGCCCATTGCCCATGTCGCGGTGGACACGAGGAAAATTGCGACCAACACCCATCTTATGCCCGAGGACCATCCACGCCAGCGAGTGTCCGCCATGATGCTCGCTTGATTAGGGATTGATGTCTATTGCAGGTCTGAACAGCAGACCTAGTCCAGTGGTGAAGGAAAGGACCTGTTGTAGTGGTTTGTGGAGAAGCAATAGTAACCGGGTACAGGCCAGCGTCACGCCCTATATTACTATATCTAGGTCAAGCGCTCTGAAGCAAAGTAGGCAAGGTTGAATGCCAATTGGTGCAACAAACAAAGCACAGCCTCGTGCAGGAAGCTGGGCGTACATCACACAATGCCATTTGGGGCATGAGATCGCTCTTTGCCAAGCACATTCCGGACGAGGGATACTCAAAGCAGACACAATGAAGAGCTGATAGACGTTTTCTCACAGATGCGCGTGATGGATATTCGCCGGTAGGTGAGATCACAGCACATGGCTCCATGGTGCGACTTTGCTATGCGACATCACGCGCGCGTTTGGCGCCCTCTCAGTAGGAATACGAGAACGAAAGACAAGTTGTTCTGACTCGAAGGATTGAGGTTCAATGCAGGGTGTTTCATCCGGAATACGGTACAGCACTACTGAGATCTTTGAAAGATCTGCATGGCTTCAAAAGAGAAAGGAGGAGGCTCAGCTCACGCATAGCGCTTGGCAAAGAACACCCAACGGCTGCCTTTCAGACGCCAAAAATACAGATCGCAACGTTCTCCGGGCCATCAATGGTCATAAGAAGAAGAAGAAGAGCGCATACCACTCGGGCCGGCATGCCCTCGCAAAAGCAAAAAGAAACGTATCACGACGTTGGCAGGATTCGCTGGATGACAGTTAGCATCCATTGTCCTGAACCACAATTCTGAGAATTGAACGTACAACCTACGCCCCCGAAGGGAATTGATATCGAATACGGCTGGAGAGACAGCCCTTTCGAGTCAATCGCAGTAACCACTTTGCTACAACGCCTGAGATGTGAAAATGCAAATTTGAATCGATTATGACTACTCAACATTTTCTCAACTTGCCGTCAACAGACCTCATGCCTGGAGTCGAGGCTCACAAAGGGCCTCGGCACCCCTTGTAAAGCCATTCCCGGGCGTATTGAGTATTCTGTTGTCCTCGCTATCGCTTTCTCACGGCTGAGCTTCAGAATTGTGTTGTGCCGTATGCTCGCAAGTCTTGGCACTCATGTTGCCGAGTGAAGGCGGGTCGGGGACTTCTTCCTACGTGACCATGCTCAACTACATGGTCTCAGAAACTCCGGACTGATGAAACACAATATGCGGACTATCGTGCATGCAGCACTAATTTCTGCTGCATAGGGGAAGCATCAATCGGCACTCAAAAGTCGGTCTCGTCAATTCCTAGCCAAATTTCAACCGGAAGATTGAATGAGCTAGCGCCGAGGCCTATTCGCACCGGATTCAATGTCCATTCTCTTCGGAAAATAAAAACAAGAACGAACTCTCATGAACAATGATGCATGTGCGACCGGCGACGAAAGAGATCACAGCCTGTGACTTGCTCTACCGATGCGAGTACCAGTAACCTTCCATCGTCTGCAACCGCTATCACTGCGATATCGCCTCAGCCGATGAAGATCCGACTTGAGAATGCTAACGCTCTCGAGGCTGCCGCACGCACACGAGCGGTACCTCCCACTTGCTGGCAAGATGCTATAGGTCGTAACCCGTGATCGAAAATACGGATCATAGCTTGAGTAAGTACTGGCCGCCACATGCAGCATACCCCGGCAGGACTATGGTCAACTTGGACCAGAAGCTCGACAACGTGCTTCTTCGACCCAGCTGTTCCTCTAGTAATGTGGTCCCATACCAATGGCTCCGTTGCAGAAACTCCTCCATTACCGAATGCATCCTCGAAATTTGCAGTATTTCTCAGCTTCGAACATGGAGTTTCTAAAGTGAAAGAGCATAGCCTGCAAGCGCGAGGAAGGCTTTCCATGATTGACACATCGACAACAGATCTCACCCAATGCCAGAAATATCGAGCACTATTACAACATCCCGTGTCGGATCCGTAGACGCTTCCGCATACCTGACACATAATTTCGTAGAGCTCCGATAGTCCCGGACCGGCCGCCATAGAACCCAACGCGTAAACTCGGCTTAGATGTCTGAGCAACACGTTACACGGAATCAGCTTCACAAATTTTGCCATCATCGCAAAAGAGTGTGATTTTCAAGATGCCAGAAATCATTGAGCCTCAAGTAATCAAATACAGCTTTCTCGATGATTACAGCGAAGGCGCACACCCACAACTTTTAAATGCATTAATTGCTAGCAATGATGCCCAACAAAGCGGATATGGCAACGATGAGTACAGTGCAGAGGCAAGAACACACATCCGAAGACACTTGAAAAACGACGATGTGGGCGTCTTTTTCGTGCCTTCTGGCACAAGTGCCAATGCCATCTCCATCGCAGCTTGTCTCCGACCTCACGAAAGTGTTATCGCGCCTTCGACTGGCCACATTGTGACACGCGAAACAGGAGCTGTAGAATCCGCTGGCCACAAAATCATCAATGTCATCCCAGAAGCAGGCAAACTCACTCCAGCTCTCATCAAGAAAGCATTAGCTGAGAATTGGCACTACCCTCACATGGCCAAGCCTCGGTTGGTGTATATTTCCAACGCAACAGAAATTGGAACAATCTACACAAAAGAAGAATTCAAAGCCATCAAGCAACTATGTGAGCAACACGACTTACTTCTGTTCGTTGATGGAGCTCGTATCGGAACAGCGCTGGCTAGCGACAAGAATGATATGAGCTGGAACGACGTCCTAGAATTGACTGATATTTTCTGGATCGGAGGCACAAAGAACGGAGCACTTCTCGGCGAAGCCATCGTGGTCAAAGACAAGAAGCTAGCCCGAGATTTCGAGTTCTACGTCAAACAACACGGCTCACTCCTAGCAAAGGGCAGAATCATGGGCGCCCAATTCGCAGAACTGTTTCGTGAAGATTTATATTTCCAGCTGGCCCGACAGGCGAATGTGGCTGCCAATAAATTGTCCAAATCTATCACTGATGCTGGCTACACTCTGCTGGCAGAGACAGAGACCAACCAGGTCTTTGCAATCTTGCCGAGACCATTGGTGGAGAGACTTCGCAAGGATTTTTCGTTTTATTTGTGGGAGACAAGAGGCGAGGATTGGGTTGTAGTGCGATTGCTCACGACTTGGGCGACAGATGAGTCGCAGTTGACGAAGTTTGGGAATGCTCTACGTGCTTAGGAACAAAATCGAAAGGAAATATAGAATGTATGCTAGCCTGCACTCTGAGAATCTTGCATGATGCATGCTGGTTGAGCTGTCATCGTTTGCGAGCGAATGGTAATGGCCGTGGCGATGGCCATTGTCGAGCCTTTAGAGGCAATTGTGCAATCTGTCTCTGATTATACTCTATGTCTACAGTAAGATACAAATAATCAGCCAGCCATTCATCGTCAGTATTGGCAGTCATGTCTGTCGTCACACATGAAGCCATGATGATCTATGTCTATCCCTTTGTCTCTTCTGCTGCTCCCTCCTCGTTCCGCGAAGTACCCATCTTCGTCATCACATATCCTATTCTCCGCCCGACATCACGAATGACATTCCGCAAAGCGGCATCATCGATCGCTGCATCAAGAACACTCATCGTAGAGGTATCACCCTCGTTGCTGGTGTCCTCGTCATCTTCGTCCCAGCCCTTTCGGCGCACTGGCTCCTCTCCTCTCGTCAAAGATGTGTCAAGGTGAGTGTACTGCATGAGACTCAGCATCTTGGCTTTGCCTTCAGAGTCGCGACTTTCTCGAGCATTGCGCAGAATCTCGGCCTCCTGGGCATCGCGATCGACATTTCCCAAAGTCGTAGTGCATCTCTTGGGCACGTAGGCTTCTTCCTGATCGCTGTCTTCCAGGTGTAGAACCTCGATCTCACCACTACTCAACTTAGCAAGATCATTCCTGCCGACTTGCTCTGCAACTTCATCCTCGGCAGCTTCTGAGAATGGCAGACCATTCTGTTCGCATTGACAACCGAGCAAACGGTGCGTTTGACAATCATCTTCCTCGTCGAGCGAGAACAGGTCGCGCAGATCATTTTGTGTGAAGTTGCTAGCGGCGTCTTTCCCGTCCACAATACTGTCCGCGAGACCTGTCTTGGTGATTTGGCGCTGAAAGATCTTCTCGTCCATGACACCCTGAGTTACGAAGCGATAAATGTAGCACGGCTCCTTCTGTCCATCGCGGTGAATGCGAGCCATGGCTTGCAAATCGTGCGCCGGGTTCCAGTCGGAGTCGTACATTATCAGCCGCGAAGCGCCGACCAGGTTCAGACCAGCACCACCGGACTTTGCCGAGAGCAGAAATATGTAGACTTTGCTCTGTGGAGTATTGTTGAATCGATCGATCAGATCTTGTCGCTTGGATTGAGCTACACTCCCATCGAGGCGAACGTAGCCCATGCCAAGGGAAGTGATCAGTGTAGCTAACATGTCCATGGTCTCGGTATAATGACTGACCAGAACGACTTTGTCGTCCGACTCGTTTCTGATTTTGACCAATAGCTCGTCGAGCACCAAAAGCTTTGCACTTGTGCCTGGCGTGGTCAACAAATGAGGCGGGATACCCTCTACAAAGTCGTTGCGTTTGATCTCGCCTGATTTGGTCCTCTGCTGCAACAGTGTTGGACTGTTACAAAGTTTCTTCAGAGCTGTGATCCCCTCCAGGCCACCGGCACCTGCGCGCAGTGCGGACGCGACAGCCTGGGTGCCAATGATGTGACGATAGATCTTACGCTGAGTGTCGGTCGGCTTGCAGAAAATCACATACTCTGTCTTGGGCGGCAAATACTTTGAGAGAATCTCGGCCGTACGACGCAGAATGAACTTGCCAGTGATCTCGGCCAGCTCTGCACTTCGGGCCTCGCCTTTTTCTAGATCGTTCTTCGTTGCTCCTGGTTGCCGTGATTTGACGATAGGATTCTCGAATTCCCGCTTGAAGGTCGTGTACTTGCTCAAGATGTTAGGGTTGACGAAGTCGACCATTGTGTGAAACTCGGCCAAGTCATTCTGCACTGGAGTGCCACTCAGTATCACGCGACGCTCCGTGCTGAGAGTCTTGATCGCAGATGCTGCTTTGTTTGTGCTTGACTTGAGTCGATGGCCCTCATCGCAAATGACAATGTCGATGCCCGAGGCTCCTTGGAGCTCCTTCTGGACTTTTGTGAGTTTCTCGTAGCCGATGATCATCACCTGGTATGCCCTGCCTCTGGTGAAATCTGTGAGTCTCATCTTGTTGCTCTCGACCATGTACACTCCAACACGGTCGTTTCCGAGCCATTTCCGGAACTCTTTCCTCCAGTTATTCACCAGCGTAACTGGGCACACTATCAATGCCTTCTTGATGACTGGAGGTTCCTCAAATATCGGGTTCTGCTTGAGCAGCGTCCACAGCAATGCAATAGTTTGAAGCGTCTTGCCGAGGCCCATCTCATCTGCAAGGATGGCGCCTTCCCCGTCGTAGTCCTTCATACCCATGACGCACTCATACATGAATTGGACGCCTTGACGCTGATGTGGACGCAGATGGCGTGTCAGGAGCGGATCCACCACAACATCAACGACCTGCTTGCCCTTTGGGACTTTACTAGGTCGTCGCATCACCAGCGAATCCGAGTCGATGGCGTGGCGAGGAGTCGGGACTTTTGCGTTCTTGACTGCAGCCAAGACATTGTTCTGAATGAGTGGTGCCTTGAAAGCTGCTCTGCTTGCCGTACTGTTTGGTGGAGGCTTGAGCGAAGTCTCCTTCTGAGTGAGGGCGAGCTTCTTAAACTTCGCCTGCTCTTTTGCCGAAACGCGACTGGTGCCATCGATCTCCTTCAGTGAAGGCGCGGGCACACTCTTAGTGACCTTTGCGTTGCCCAGGAAGACGCGACCGGAGATGTAATCATCTCTCGAAATCATGGATTCAACCTCCACTTCTTTGCCACCGATGGACAATTCGGATCCTACCATGAGCGGGCCTTTACAGGTGCCACGGCCGAAGTCTTTGCCATCAATGTTTTGCAATCTGGCTTGAGTGCCTTTGACAGATAGCACGCCGTCTCCATCCCAGGTTTTGTTCTTCTTCATTGTGAACTTTCGCCAAACCACAACGAAGAACTGCTCCTGCACTGACTCTGAACTGGAAGTTGGCTGAGAAGACCCGTTCGTAACTGGTACTAGAGGACTGCGAAAAGCGGGCGACTGGAACTTCCGAGGAGGCTCGGATCTCTTAAGTACTTTCGCTGCAGCAATAGTTGTCTCGGCTCGCTCTTCTTCATCTTCGCTGATGCGTCGTTTCTTGGCTGGAGGCGGTTGGCTGGAGTGGTGAGATGCATTCGTCGTCGTCTGTGGCCGATTGTAGATGGTCGGCGGCTTGAAGGGCTTCATGATGCCAACGCTTTTCGTTAAGATCTAAATCATCATGGAGTTGAAGTCGTGGCGAAGATAGACGCGTCTCGAAACGCGCCTGCAACGCGGCCAAGCGCGATTGCACGTGATCTCGCAACAGTGGAAGTCACCCATGCACCGTGGAACATGGAACTGTCTTCTACTTCTACCTCCGTGCTTCAATCATTAATATGCTTAATTTACCTCGTAATGGACAAGTGCGTCGACCTGTGTGATGGCGAGAGGCGGCAAGAACGGAACCAGGCCCACCTCAGGCAGGATTCAGGAACACACACTGCCTTTGATCCCGGCACTGCCGAGCAGCGGACTCTGGCTCCATCCAATTATCGCTTCTCTCCGCTCCTAACGTGGTATCACAGGCACATCTCTGATGCATCTTGCTCGTTTTCTTCTCATCTACCCTCGATACTGTTCCAAGAACTCTTGAGACAGCGGTGGAACAGATCTCTTCGCTCGCAAGGCCGTCTTGTGAAGCCAAATTCGGAGGGCGTCCCGCACTGTGTGGGCGTGCAGGAAAGGAAAAGGGAGCTGACTTCGGACGTCGGGTCTGCGAGTAGCCGTTGGAGGTATGTCCAAGGCTGAGTCGAGCTCACGCTACACAACGAGCGCTCCCACAGCTGCCGCTTACGATCTCTCGCATCGGTCTCTTGACATCGCTGTCGTCTGCTCGATTTCGTTGTTGGGGTCATGGGTGGAGTTGCGTGCAATGATTGATACTCTCAGCAGAGAACGATCATGTCCCGTAACACTGCAAGCCCAGCACGTGGCCTCCAATCGAGTAAGTGATCGTGTGCTTTCTTCTTCAGTCCGCAGATCCTCTATGCGCACCACGTTCTTGGCGCAGGCTGTCTCCGTCAGCCTTGCTCAGAATGCCAGTCGGACTCCTTCGGATCCTGTGCCTCACATTCGTTCCTCATTGTACTATTCTTTTCGGGCCGGCAGGCTGCGCTGTTGTCATCATGTCCTTCGATTCTCCCGCCCTCCTTTCGCTCCTCTTACTCCTCGATTTCCATTCCCACCCCCGCAGGCCGGTTGCAGTCATGCTGCGAAAGAGGACCGTGTTAGCATCGACGGTGCTGTCGGTCATTGTATTGTATTACAGCTTACGCTTCATGCCTTCAGGAGAGGCGAAAGTACACCAGATACCATTGAAAGAGGTCAAGAACATTACAACGAGCGCGAAGCCATTCTTCGCTCCACCGTTGCGGACGGCTGGAAGGCAGATCGTCGATGCGAATGGCGAGAGGGTGAAGCTGGCTTCGATCAATTGGTATGGCGCCAGCGACATCTACTTCGTGCCAGGAGGGCTCGACTTCCGGCATAGAGATGAGATCGCAACAACGATCAAGAAGATGGGGTTCAACTCTGTACGGCTCCCCTATTCCGATCAGATGGTGATCGAGAATCCGGTGATCCCGCCTGAATTCCTCTCGGCCAACCTGGATCTGCTCGACGACTATAATCTCGGCCACAACGACGGCCTAAAACGAAGCGCAGACGAGCTCGATGGTCCGCGAGCATTGGATGTATACAACGCCTGCGTCAAATCCATGACCGATGCTGGCTTGATCGTGATCCCGAACGATCACATCACGAACGCCCATTGGTGTGACGGCATGAATCTCTGCGATTCCAGCTGGAAAAATGATCAATACGGCCCCATTTGCAAAATCAAACAAACCACCGAAAGCTGGATCGACCATTGGAAAACAATCATGCAACCCTTCATCTCCAATCCCCTAGTAATCGGCGCAGATCTCCGAAACGAGCCCCGAGGAATCTGGGGAACAATGAGCTGGAGTTCTTGGGCCGACGCAGCAGAGAAAGCCAGCGAAGCACTTCTAACGCTCAATCCAGACTGGCTCATGTTCGTGGAAGGCGTCTCATCAGCCAACGACTGCTCGGGAGCTAGAAGTCGGCCCGTAAAACTCTCCATACCTGACCGAGTAGTCTACAGTTCACACGTATACTCGTGGTCCGGATGGGGCCATATCCCTTCTGTTCCTTACGGCAAACGTCCTTACCCTTCTTTCCAAGAGGACATGATTAACAACTGGGCTTTTCTGCTTGAAGATAACGTTGCACCTGTTTGGGTTGGAGAATTCGGTGCTCCGCATCATGCTGATGAGCAATCTTTGCATTATTGGAAGAATTTGATGACGATACTGAGAGAAACTGATGCTGACTGGGGCTATTGGGCCTTGAACCCGAGAAAGCCTGAGGGCTATGATAATGAGACTTATGGATTATTGAGAGATGATTGGGAAACGGTGATAGAGGACTATCGGATGAGGGATTTGAGAGAATTGATGAAAGCTTTACAGTGACGGATGTGCGCGGTTGTTGCAACGACTAGAACGTGGCATGTAATAGATGTCATCGCTCTGTAATTTTGATCTATTAAAAGTTCTTCATTATTCGTGGAAGTCTTCAACCCAAACGCCAATTACCGGGTATCATTCTGAAAGGCCGCCCAATTCCCATTATGCAAACTCCTCTGTCCACGCCCGACTACTTCACCTCCTTCCCATCATCAACTCGATCCCTCATATCCTTTCCCCAAACAGCAACAGCCCAGGTACCCAGCGCCGCAACCGCAACAAAAGCCGCCGAAATCGTACTAAACCATCCAACACCAATCGCATCAATAATCGGCAAAACAGCAGCCGACCCAGCAGCACCAAGCAAATACCGACTAAAATAATTCCCTGCCACAACCTCACTACTCCGACTCTGCATCACATCCAAGCAATAAGTATTCAACGAAGGGAAACAAAACAGCTGCGCCACACCCTGCAAAAACATGGCAATGACCGGTAACGCGATCCCGCCGACTTTCTTCTCGATACTCCAGCCGTATACGATCATCGACGCGGGGATGACGATGCCCATGGCGGGAAGACAAGAGTGTAGACGATCTTCGGCGACACGGGTTCCGCGTTTCTTCATGTATCGTTTCACCACGGCGTCAGCCCAGCGTCCTCCGAAGAATGTACCAGTGAGGTATCCGCAACCAGGAGCGATGTAGAAGAGTCCAGATTGGATGGGTGAGCTCAAATTGAAGCGCGGGTTGAGGACTTGTCGGATTGGGGTGAGGAGACTGTACATATTCCAGACCAAGCTGGCGCTTGCGACGGCGACAATGACGAGATTGGGGTATTTGAAGAGAATGACGACGCGAGCGGGATTTATCCATTTCCAGAGTTGTTTGGCTTGTTGGGATTTGGGCAGGCCTTTGAGTTCATCGGAGCGCTTTTTGTGGATGGTTTCGGGGAGGAAGAAGATGATGAGGACGGAGGAGAGGCCGGCTAGGGCTGTTTGGAGCCAGAAGATGGCTCGCCAGGTGACGAAGTTGACGATGATGCCTGTTGGAGAAGGGATATGTCAGTCATCATGCAACTCATGGGTGCGTCCTAAGGATGATGAAGTCTTACCTCCAATAAATGGACCAAATGCAGGACCAATGAGTGTTCCACTCATGAACCAGGAATAAGCAGTGCCTCTCTCCACTGGCCTATAGATATCGCCGATTGCAGTCCCACCAATGATCAAGAATGCCGTGCCTTGGAAGGCTGTGAGCATACGAAAGACGAAGTAAGAGCCGAGATCGGGGGCTAGCGCTGATCCTGCACTAAATGCTGTGAATGTTACGGCCGCCCATGCTAACGTCCACTTTCTACCATAGACTTGGCCTAATGGGCCCCAGACCAGAGGACTGAGACCCATGAACAGCATATACAGTGCGTTTGAGACGTTGAAGATGGATGCTGTTGTGTTGTACGTGCTCGCAACTTCTGGCGAAGCAGCTAAGATGCTGGTGGAGCTGATGGGAGCTAAGAAGGAGGAGAAGCTCAAAATGGCTACGATTGAGATCTTTTTCCATTTGGAGAACTTGTCGTATATTTCGTCTCCTTCCTCGTAGAACTCTTGGTCGTGGGCAGGATGTGCATCGTGGGTGGACATGTGTGATCTCGTATGCTGCAATTGCATGCTCGGGCGCTGACTCTCGAGGTCTGTGTCTCCGTGTCCTGCCTCATGCTTGGGTCTCGGGGCTGTAAACTTCTTCTCATCGGCGGAGTGGTGTACAGAATGTGAATCGTCCTTGATAGACTCTGCTCTGGTCTCATGTTCTTCCTCGACTGCTTCTGTCGGATGCTTTTCGATGTGGTCCTTCATAGTCAAAGCATGGAAAGTTGAGTGACTTTGAATCGGTACAGAAATTTTGCAACAGAGAGGAAGAGAAAAATATCTGACTCAACTTGGGTAGACGACACAGACTCAACTTCGGTCACGACTGACCGAATATCTGCTGCGCATCACAGTCAACGGCAGAATACATGCACATGGCGCCAGGATGCGTCGGCCGATAGCCATCTATCACAGTCAGAGAGCGTATAGCGTGCAATCCATTGCCCGCCGAAATCGCTGAAGCAGCAGGAAGCCATTGATGGCCGCGTGTTATTGGCTAGCGTGCATAGAGTCGATTGAGCGAAGTCGGCTTGGGCGTAATGGAGATAAACGGGTACGAGGATTGGTTCACAGATTGCTCATAGTGCAGAATGTGCCGTGGCGGTGGCCTTTTGATTTGTTCGTATGCTGTCTTGGAAGCGGAAAATGTGCGTCCTTTTCCTTTTCCGCAGTCAAGAATTTGAGGCGTGGTGCCGACTTCCGATCTGGATCTTTCCATCTTATCTTGTCGACAATAACAGGTCAAGCGCGCACGTGTGGTTTGGAGTGAGCGATGTTAGTCTCTCTTCCATAGGCTCCGACTATCCTGCCGCAAGGCGCAGCTCTGAGGGAGCAGAGCAGTTTGTCAACATTCTCTGACAGTGCGGTTTGCACTATACCGCGACATTGACGTCTGAGAGGGCAACAGCATCGGTGCCAGACGTGGTAGCCGAGAAGAGGCGTGTCGAGAAGAGAGCGGTGTGCTGGCAGTTCCTCGCCTCCGCGAAGTGCAGCAGAATGGCGGACGTCGTGGAGTGAAGTGAGCAGTGTCGACTGCCTGTCCTTACCTCAGCTCCGGCGTTGGTTGTTGATGGTGCCTCAGGCAGGCCTCACGGCTTCCACTGCTGGCGTGAACTCTGCTCTGGAGTGCCGCGGTATCATGGGACAGCGATGGCGAGTGGAGAATCCTTGTTGTACATGCATTCGCTCTGTTGCACGCGACATGGTCTCGTTTGCTGCCCGCCCATCTCCATCATGCGCTGAAGTCGACGACGGGCGAATCGCCATCACTCATCCGCGCGCCATCCTGCCATCCACCGCCCGTTCGTGATCGGACCTGCGGGGCCATCGCCGCTGCGATAGAATCAATATGGCCGACTCTGTGGGTACGCATTTGTCTTTCTTTGTCTGCGCGGGCAGAGGGGAAGCATCAATTGACACTGCTATGCTTAGACCGAGTCTTTGGCCACGCCCTCAACACCGTCAATCGCATCCGACCGGGCTCGCAAAAGCCGCCATCATCCGATCGACTCGCGCTTTATGGCCTGTACAAGCAATCGATGGAGGGTGATGTCTGCCTCATATCCGACCGACCCACGTCGCCCGGCCCTGGCTTGACCACAGACGCATTAAAGAAAGAGCAAGAGAAGTGGGATGCATGGAAAGCAAACGAAGGCCTCGGCCGAACCGAGGCCAAGCGTCGATATATTGAAAAGCTGATAGACACAATGCACAAGTACGCCTCGACTACTCCCGAAGCTCGAGAGCTGGTCGAGGAGCTTGAGTTTGTATGGGATCAGATCAAAAATAATTCTCAACCTTCCAGCTCCGAGCACTCCTCACCTCTGCAGACTATTGAGCGCAGAGACTATATGCATTCGGGAAGCTCTGGTGAGAATGGTGCAGGGAGGTCTGAAGCCGCAGCTATGAGTGGGGGACGAGATAGGGTGAAAGGCCTCACCATGCTGGCCCCTCAGTCAGAGGTTGATGAAGATGATCTTGCGGACGAGGAAAGGGAAGAATTTGTCGATGCGCCAGTATCTCAAATCGATGAAGGCGACCTGCAACACGCCTCCGAATCCGGAGGAGAACCAGACAACGATCGCTTTCGCGCCCCTCGCTCTCCATCGTCACCGGCCGACAATCGATGGCGAAAGCGGATTGAATCGTCCCTGATAAAGCTTACGACTGAAGTCGCAGCCCTGCGAGAGCAACTCGAGGCCAGACGCTTTTTCAACTATCAGCGAAAACACAGCTGGTGGGGTTGGGTGTTGCGATTGAGCTGGTGGGCTGTCCAACTCTTCGTGGCTGATGCCATCATCCTATGGATCGTCATTCTTTATATGCGTCGCAAGAAGGATCGCAGACTGGAGACTGCCATCCGCGTCTTGCTTGGCGATGCCGTTGCCCAAGCTCAGAGTGCTGTGCGGGATGCAAAGATGCCAACATTGCCCAGCATCACCAGAGGGCGAGCGAAATCGCCCAAGGGCTGAAGCGCAAACGTCCGTGCACGACACCGAACGCATAAGTCGGTACTGAACTTGTGCACCAACATCACACCGGGAGTATCTCAACCCCAAATCCACCATATTCGCGAGCTATCCACGATTTACATCTCAGCCGCACCCTGGCCCTTGTATGTTCATTCCAGCCAGCACGCGAAAGACATCATTCCGCAAACCGAGAAGGCTCGTTTGGTGCCATATCAACACAGCCGTCCTGGAGCATCTTTGGGAATACCATTTACCTGCTTGACAGAATACACGCTGCATATCGCACAGCGTCTGTGTTCACTCGCGCCCTACCCACGCGATGGACTTGATCAGCATCGGAGATTTTACTCCTTGTGGGATCTTACCTGCGTTCCTCAACTTCACTCGAAAGAAGTACATCAAGCAAGATGTTGATCTGCTCGCAACGTGGCAGATCGGGGCCCTCTTGCGAACGAATGCTTGGATAAACAAAAGCGCCGAATTTGTACAATACAACAATTTTGTCGATTCATGTATATTCTTGAATGGTCAATAGATAACTACCAGATAGTCTATGCCTGACTTTTCTCGCTCTCAGGAGGCCCGATATCATACTTGGGCGGCATGTCCTTCATGAATGTGACTTCCTTGATCGTAAGCTTCTTCACATCGCCGTCCTTTAGCATCCTCACATTCAATCCATATCGAGCCGGAGCTCCCATCTTCTCCATCAAACCTCTGATATCAGCTCCAAGAGCACTTCCGCATTTCTTACAAAACCACAACGGTGCAGTCTGACCGCTTGTCAAGTATTCTGCGCGATGTTCGAGACCTGCATTCCATTAGCGCTGTCCAAGTACATTAAGACCGATCAAAGGGTTGAAAATGATTTGATATATACCTTGAGTGAAAGTCACATTCTCAACCAGAGGATGAACAGTAAGATACCCAACTCTCTCACAGTACGAGCAATTGCAAGACATCACGGGGTACACGCCTTTCCCTTCTGCTTCGGATTCGAAAATCGGAGGTGAGAGTTTCATGTTGTAGCGGATTGCGCCACAGTGGCAGTGGAGTGCGTAGGAGGCCCATACGCCGGTTTCTTGTGGCCATGGTGGCTCTGGTGGGAGAGTTGGGCTTTGTTGGTCCGTCATTGTTTTGAGGGAGTGCGTCGAAGCCGCGGGTTGGCTTGGGTGAGTTTGTGATGGTGGTATTGCGAAGCAGGCGGAGTTCGTCAATCAGGTGGCGCGCTTTTATGCTTGTTGTGCATTGTGCCATTATTTTCAGCTGAAGGATTGCGGCCCTGCTGCTGTAGCCTGCGCGTGGAAGCTACGCGGAGACATTTTGTGTAATGGAAGTGGCTAGAATCAGAATATGTTTCCGGCGTGGCATTTGGGAAGACGATAGTTCGACGAACGTTCCTTTCTACCAGACCAGCGGTGTTCAGGTCGTTGCTGCAAGCTCAAAAACAGAGCAATGAACTACCCGTGGAAGTGTTGTACATGAAAGTGATGGTGGAAGTCATGGTCAAGCCTGGCTCACTTGTGGCCAACATCGTGAACACGTGTGGATGTGGACATAATTCCACTCTGAGAGCAAGGGAGCCACAACACCTGCAGCCAACGAAGCGACATTTTGGGGCTCGCAAGTATGCCTGTAATGACGGCGAAGCATCGTTGCGGCGAAGCATGGTCATCGTAACTTCTGTTCGACGCTGGTGGCAGTAATCGTCGGAGTCATCGCGGTATCCGCGGTCGTCATTAGATATATAGATCGTTCTCTTGTCATCCATCTGCCGTGCATCTTCGGAACTTCCAATCGATTGCAATACATAACAGAACACGACAGACAACAAGATCTCGTAGTTCCGGTCCCAGAACACAACACAAAGACCACATTGAAAGATGCCTGTACAACTTCTTCCGATGCCTCAGTCTGAGTGGGGTCTATACTACGATGTCTCATCACCCGCCTTCTATCCTGGCTTCGCGAGTTTGTTGTTCCCCGATGGAATCAGCGACCAGGCCAAAGAGATGCTGGTTGCCGATAGGAAGCGCGAGGCAAACAGATATCCTGGACGCATCAATGTATTCAAGGTAGTCGACACGGACCTACCGGATGATGATCCGTTCCAGAAAATCGTTGGAGTGAGTCTGTGGAAGATCTTTGACAAAGAAAGGACAGATGAGGACATGGAAAAAGAAAAGGAGGAGAGCGAGCAAGATTTGATGGAATATGGTATCCCGCCGGGCGCGAATTTGGCCTTTTTCGAAGGGTTCGCAAATGCTGGGGCGCAGTCCAAGAAGAAACACATTGGCGGCAAGCCACATATCCAATTGCACCTCTTGGCCACGCGACCCGATCAGGGAAGAAAAGGAGTGGGCGCGCTGTCCATGAAGTGGGGATGTGATAAGGCAGACGAGTTAGGTCTTCCGGGCTACATCGAAGGCTCTCCAATGGGCCAAGGTCTGTATCGCAAATGGGGCTTTGAGGATATGGAGGTGCTGCCATTTGATGCGAGGGAATATGGGTTTCACGATGAGCTGCGGCATATGGTTATGATCCGGCAAGCGAAGGAGGATGCCAGTTCGTGCGTATGCGAGCGTTCGTATGTAAGCGTTTGATCTTGGGTATAGCTTTGTTGTCGGGTGTAGACCGATGTAAGGCGATTCTTGAGCGCTGGTAGCTGTATGAGAACTGTATCACTGAGAAATTCGCATAGATGACTCTCAACCTCAACAAGTCTCACTGGTGCGGAACTTGTTCGCTCTCTTGACCGCCAAGAATGATCCCAGCAAGACGTTGACTTCACCAGTTGGGTGAGTCTGGTATGGACATGGTAAGACAAGTTGAAACACAATATTGCGTCCAACAATCTGCAAATGGCAACATAGTGAGTGCGGCGAGAGATGCACAGAAGGCTCGCACGCGGCCCCATCGATGCTGAATGGCAGTTGCGGTATTGTCCTGAGGAGTGTTTGTCGACCGATTGACAGTTATCGAGTCGCGAGTTCCTGGCTAAGTCCCAGAAAGGACGTCCAGACAAGATTAGGCATCTACTTTCGTCGCTGCCAGAGCTCCTCGTCGATTGTACCTGCTGCCATGACGTCCATACTGTGAGCAGGCGCATACAATGGCTCGATCAGGACAGAGCGCATCGCCCCATTTCACATGCGCCGAAGGACCCGATCCACGTTCCCGTTGCGGAAGGTGCAAAAGCTGGGCCTCGGATGGGGTGGGATTGGAGCACAGAGACAGCTGCGAGCTGCGGTGGTGACGAATGTCAAGAGGATGTGAAGAAGACGCTGAAAACCAGGTTCGTGGAATGCTAGGTCGACATAGCGACC
>JAASLG010000661.1:0-19526 GCA_013365235.1 Cercospora sesami
GACAAAGAGGAGATCTTCCGACGACTGCAGGACCGCGAAGCAGAGCTGATTGAAAAGCTTCACGGCGCTCTTGAGGACCAAGAAGGCCTAGAAGATCAGCTCGAGGAGTTGATGGAAGCCCGCAAGCGCACCGAGCAACTGGCTGAGGAACGCAAAGGGCAGCTGGAGCAAGCAGGCCAAATTATTGCAAAATTAGAGACAGAAAAGACGGATCTGACTGATCGCATCGCTGAACTAGATGCCCACCTTGAGCAGGTGGAGAAAACCAAGTCAATGCGCAGCGAGCAGGAAGAGGCATTGCAACAAGAAATTCGCATGCTCCAAAGTCAACTCAGTCTCAAGGACCGTAAGCTGCAGGACCTGGAGGCTAAGCTCCTCAAGAACGATCAAGACCTTGACCTTAAACTGGCGACTGCCAACAAAGATCTTGGCAATGCGAAGAAACAAGTGCGTGAGCTGCTCGACGAGAACCGATCCATTCGTCAACAAATGTCCGACCTATCAGCATCTTCAACGAGTTACGAGGATCTTATCAAGCGAAAAGACAGCGATCTGGCCATTCTGAAGGCGGACCTGAAGCGATTTCAAGATGACCGCAAGCGATTCGAGGACGAAAAGCAGAGCTTGACAGCGCAGCATAGCAGCGTTCAAGATCGTCTGCGCGATGTGCAAGCTGAAATGCAAGCTATGAAGACTCAGCATGCCCAACTTGAGCGTGAGGCATCGGATGCCCGCCGGGCACTTGAAGAGCAGACCTCTGCGAATGAGCAGGTGGCAATGCTTGAAGCGCAGCTCCACGACATTAAAGGCGAGCTATTTCAGACTCAGACTGATCTTAGCAGGGAACAGCAATCTCGCGACGACGTCAAGCGTATTGCTGCGGCCGAGTATGATGATCTCAAACGGGAGTACGACGCGTTGAACGAATCCAAGGTCACCATCGAGAAGGAAATGTATGCCCAATCCGACCTGACTCGCAATGCCACAGCTGCCCGCGAGAAGGCAGAGCAGGATCGCAAAGACTATCAAGCTGAGTTACAAAGCCTCCGTAAGAAGTTCCTGGAACTGCAGGAAGCCAAACTGGAATGCGAAGCAGAAGTGGAGCGCAATGTCACTCAGCAAGCGAATGAGCGACACGCTGTTGTACGTCGGGAGCTGGACGCGAGAACTCAAGAAGCCGAGCATGCAGAATCTGAGCGTACTCGACTGGCAGGCGAAGTGCAACGTCTGAAATCTTTCATCGCAGAGTCAGAAAACTTCAAACTACACCACGACCAGGAGAAGCAACGTCTTGAGCGCGAACTTGTCACCGTGAAGGGCCGATTGACGGCGTCCGAGAATGACAATCGTGCGTTGATGAACAAGGTGCAGCAGAAGAACCTGGACATCGCTCGATCTAATTCGAAGGTCAGCGATACCCATCGGGGCAAAATCTCTCAACTGCAAAACGAGAAGACGAGGTTCGAGGAAGAGGCGAAGAAGCTGCAACGGCAACTTACCGACTCACAACTCACGATCACCTCTCTAGAAAAGCAAAAAGAGAAGCTTAGCTTGAGCCTTGAGGACCTCAATCACGAAGTTGAGCGGGAGCACAAAGCCACCAGAAATGCAGAGCAGCAGTCGTCAGCCGTGGGCCTGCAGCTGGCGGAGGCAAATCGAAAGCTTGAAACGGAGCGCACGATGCGGACGCAGGCTCAACAGAACAGCAAGACCCTGCAAGGTTCCCTCGACGCAGCCCACAATGAGCTGACTGAAGCACATGGTCATTTGAGATTGTTGCAGAAGATTTTCGATCCCGAGAACGGTAAGCTACCTGCCAGCCTAGATGGAGCGAAGCCAGACATGCAGAAGACGATCGATCTTGCTCAAAAGTTGGAGTCCTCAGAACAAGCCCTGCGCCTTGCGACCGAACGTTTCTCGCGAGCTGAGTCCCAGCTGGAACAGCTTCGATCACAGCACCAGGAAGATATGCAGGAGAACGACAACCGCCATCAAAATTCGAAGCGTGCCCTCCTGGAGGAGATGAACGCAAGTCAGGTTAATGCCCGATCATCGCCTAGTAATGTGAGGCGAGACTTTGAGGGCCGCAGGGTGTGGTCAGCAGCTGCTAATGGTGTGTCGACACCTACCAACCAGCGCCATATCAGCAAGGAGAGTCACGATTCGGCACGTTCTGATCGCACCACGGACACCTTGACGTACAACAACCGCATGGACCTCGCTGCTGAGGTGGATATGCTCCAGAACCAGCTGCAAATGTCTGAGATGAAGAACGCCCACTTGCAGGCACAGATTGAGCGGACACCTGGCAAGACGGCATGGCAGGAAGAGAGCCCTTCAATGCGGCGTGTGCAGAAGCTTGAGCGCGAGAATTTCCGCCTCCACGACATGCTTGACGATTCTGCAAAGAAGGTGTCGTCGCTAGAGCAGAGCATGCGTGCCGGACAACTCTCCTTCAAAGAAGTCCAGACCAAGAGTCATGAAGAGTTGTATGATCTCATCAACTCCCAAGAACAATCTCGCCGCTCTCTGCTTACATCACACAACGCTGCTATTGCAGAGCTGACCGATGCTAAGACAGCATTCGACGATATCAAGCAGTACAAGGCATCTGTGGAAATTGAGCTGCGTGACGCAAAGTCGGAGCTCTCTGACGTTCGATACGAGCGCGAGCAAGAAGCAGCCAACCATGCGCAGCTTCTGCAAGAGTTTTCCGATCTGCAAATTCGACTGGATGCCGAGACTTCAAGATGCGACGATCTCAATGCTAGCATGGACTTGTATAAAGCTCGTGCGGATGAGTACTTTGAGAAATTGGAGCAGGCTGAGATCGCAGTGCTGAAGGCATCACGGGCCGAGCAATTTGCGAAATCGCAAGCGAAGGAAATGGAAGAGACTTGTGCGACGATTATGTCGGAACGCAAGGAGATGGACGCCCTTGTCGAAGATCTCCAACGTCAAGTACAGCAGTTCGAGGAGAGAATCGAGGATGTTTCGACAGACCTGGACAGCGCTCTGCAAGCCAAGAAGAGATTACAGAACGAACTCGAAGACTACCGCTCGCAGCGAGCTATGGACATCGAGGACAAGGAGTCCTCGCTCGAACAGACAAGAAAGAAGTATCAAACCGAGCTGGCTACCCTGTCTAACGAGCTAGAGGTCGAGCGAGACAATGTTATCCACGCTCGAGGTGAGAACGGCCGACTTCGTGACGAACTCGAGGAGCTACGCAACAAGTGGGACGACGAAGTCCTCAACAGTTCAACTTGGGCTAAAGAGAAGTCTCGCCTGGAAGTGGCGCTGCAGAGTCTATCAGATTCCCGAGACGATGCTGTTAGTGCCCACAACGATGCCCAAAGCAAGGTTGTCGAGCTTCTCGGACAGGTTCGTGCACTGCGGACAAGCGTTGATGACACCGTCGCCGAGCGCGACATGCTGCTGAAAGAAAAGACCGGCCTACAGACCCGCCTCGCCGAAGCGGCCGAACGTCTGCAAGACCTATCGGACAATGGCTCTCCATCGAAGCGCGCGGCCGCCATGTCCGACAAGGAAGTGCTCGAGCTGAAGACGAAGCTTGCCCAGCAAGAAGACATTGCGGCAGCTGCAGTTGGCAAGATGCGTCGAGCTGAAGCTTTAGCACAAGAGGTGTCCAAAGATATCGCCACGCAACGCGAGAGCAGCGTCCAGCTCCACAAGGAGAAGGCCGCCCTCGAGAAGAGTGTCAAGGATCTTCAGTTACGCTGCATCGAGTTGGAGACGAAAGGATACACCAGCGGCAGCCAGGATGTTCGATATCTGCATGGCAGGATCCAAGAGGTAAGATCGACACGACACTTCATAAGAAAGTCCAATGCTAACACACTTCCAGCTCGAGAACCAATTGGAAGATGTCGAGAAGTCACGCACTACCGAAGCGCGCAGTGTGCGCAATGTCGACCGTACCGTCAAAGATCTGCAAGCCCAGATCGAGCGACGAGAGAAGTCTCAGCAGATGCTTCAAGAAGATCTCAACAAGTCCCGAGACAAGATCTCTCAGCTTCTTGAAACCATCGATGAGCTGCAGCAATCCGACTCCACCGCACAACTTGCGTCGAAGCGCGCCGAGCGTGAGCTTCGGGAAGAGCGCGAGAAGAACCTTCGGCTAGAACGAGAGCTTGAACGCATGGGTGTCGTTTCTCGGGCCGATCGTGAGAGCGTGAGGAGATCCGCGACATTAGCCAACCTGAGCGATGCAGGCTTCGGAGCAGACCGATCGCGCAGAGGTTCTTCTGTCGCACCGACTCCTCCGGGCACTTCTTCTGGTGACCTGAAGATTGAGGTGCCGCAACGCAAGAGTTCTTTGTCAAAGGGGTTTTTATGAGTGTGAACGGCGCTACGGAGGATGGAGTTGTATATGATACTGTTGATACTTTCGGTCTGAGGGGTTCGATGAGTATGAAGAGGAGGGCGAAGCTAATGCTCAAGAGTGAGGCTTTCTTGTGAGAAACGATGGTCGAGAGATACCCTTGAGTGTTCGAGCACGGTGTGTTTGGCGCTTCTTGTTCCCGGGACAGTGGTGGTAGGGTTTGCTGGAGATTCGGGTCTGCTTTCGGGTTTCATTTTGGAGAAGAAGCATAGCGTCATGAGTGGGTGCTAATGGGCCGGGTCATGATTGTATATTTGGTAATGACTGAATGGTGGATGACAATGAAGACATAGTCTTGCGCCAGCTTGCTCCAACTGCGTCTCACCAGATGTGAGATTCCGCCTGAGCGACAGCAACCACAAACCGTCAGTAATGGTTCCATTCCTATAGGACCTTGGCCTGATGCTCATCCCATGCCAAGCAGCCTTTGCCAGCATTATCGCTCTTGGAAGCAGGGGCCTGCAGATGTCCGAACACTGCTAAAAGATCTAGCGCTCGCGCCGCCTAGTCTCGGCGCGCGAGTTCTTCTGCGAGCCACCCGAGCCATGCCTTCTCCCCATGGGCAGTGAGCCTTTTTGTGGGGAATGCGCGGAGTACATGTCGCCTTCAGCGTTGTCTGTCAATCTAGATGCCCATCATACCTCCCCAGCGCAAGTGATGGTTTCCATGAGTTCGTGGCCGGTTATGTATACAGAACACTGTGCTCTCGATACTGCAGCCGCGATAGTATTCCACTGTTGCAACTCTGGCGGATTTCCAAGATGAGGTATTCTTCCGTTACTGCTGACAGCTTCGCCTGGGCAAAATGCTTAATGAATCCCCATCATCAAGCGTGCTGCTTCCGGGAGACCACCCTTTGCTTTCGCCGCACCGCTCGACAGATACTGACACAAGCGGCGGATCGTTCATGATCTCGTAGGACCGAGCAGGCCGATCTCGCTTCGGCATGCCCAACCGTCCGACTCAGCATTGGCTTGGCGGACAGTATACTAAAGGACTGTCTTTCTAAGAAGCGATGTCGTGACTACAGCTAGCATTCTTGCATTTCGATCAGCTCGGCCTTTTCGGTATTCCCTCAACAAGATGAAGCTTACGTTCGTAAAGTCGCTGCTGTTCACTACAGCCTGGGCTGTTCCTCATCCCCAATCCGCTTCTACAAGCACGCAGGCCAGCGACAGCGACAGCGGTGGCGCAGTTCAATGTGAACCATTTTATCCAGATCAAGCAATTCTGGACGCTCTTGCCGGAACGTACTCTCTGATCAACACAACGAGTGCTCGGGATGGTGTACCTATTCCAGACGAGGCGTATGGAGAGCGACCTGTAGGCATCATCACATACAGCAAGTCCGGTTGGATGTCTGCTACCATTACGGCTACTGAACCTGAGTTGCGACCGAATTTGTAAGTGCCAAACGCTGGAGGGTGCTCTGGCGGATGTCGAATTGCTACCGCAAGTGGCGATCAGGCTGTGTGCGCAATTTGCTTACCGCTATCTTGTCACCACTAGAACGTTCCCTTTCCAGCCGGAGGACTCAGACGACGATTGGGCTCTGGTTGGCAAGCATAGCATAGGCTACGCTGGACCAATAACCATAAGCCGCGATATTCCAGCGAATACCACGGCTGGTCAGATCTTCCATGGCCCTCTAGTTGTCGCCAATGTGTAAGTTTCATTCAGTGGGTTCGAGCGAGGGCTGAAGCTGATTCCTTCTTCAAAGACCGAGTTGGCAGGGAGCGCTGCAGAGGAGGAATTATACAATCCATAC
The DNA here is from genome assembly GCA_013365235.1 of Cercospora sesami. Taxonomy (NCBI): domain Eukaryota; kingdom Fungi; phylum Ascomycota; class Dothideomycetes; order Mycosphaerellales; family Mycosphaerellaceae; genus Cercospora; species Cercospora sesami. The sequence goes on from JAASLG010000661.1 coordinate 6,174, forward strand.
AACTCCCGAAGGGAAGCTTTTGCATATTCAGTAAGTAATGCAGCTTCTACTCATGCGGACTCTGCTGATCCAATTCTTTAGATCCACTCGTGGTGGTGGTTTCACGGGCGAACTCTGGTGGAGGAAGGTGGATTAGTTCCGCAGTTGTATTCCAGCCTCAGCAGGACTCTGCCGGTATCATTCTCGCACGGCCATCATGGCGCTTGCCAGAACCAGCGTATTGCGATGACTTGTGTACAGGTCTAGAAGATGAGACGGATGCCGTTCATGATGAAAGAGTAGAGCTGGTAGAGGAGAGCAAAAGTCTGTCGCGGAACGAAGAGCCCCTGTCCTGCGGAGAAATTCGAATGCCAAGCCACAAGGTTTGGGACGTCACTTTCAACCAACTTCATCAGCACAATTTCATCAAAAGTATCACTTGGCGAGCCCAGAGCATCTGTGCTGTTGCTTACCCAGCAAACACGGCGTCTTCGGTTCCTGGGAACGTGTGATGCACATCCCAAGATTTGGAACGAGGAACCGTATTCAGCTCAACAATTGTACTCATCGTTTGCAGTATGGAGCAGGGCAAGCAATCTCTTCATCACAAAGACCAACGAAGTGTCTACAACGGCCTGCAGATGTGACACTACTGGGCGGCTGCAAACTACACGGGTGGCTAATTGTCATCTACATAATCAAGGCTTTCTTGGCACAGATGACTGCCTTCTTAGGCAATAGGGCAAACTCAGAATCCTATTCGCTTCTACGAAAACAACAGGCAACGTCATTGAAGGTGTGATCTCCGGTCTTGTTCGAAGGCATGCTCCTTCTGAAGCTGACCACTGCTGCAAGTATTAGCCAGGCATGTACTGATTCTTGCAGGTTACGAATGGAGGCGACGCTCGCGCTGTCATGCATGTCACGACCGAAACCACGCCCTAGACGCATTTTCCGCAATCTACATGTATGTATCCAGTAATGACGATGCAGGCTGGGCTGAAGCACTGTTCCTTACCGATCTCGCGCTACTCACACGCTATACCCACGAGTGTCACAGCCAAGGCAGACACGTGGATCGCTATTTCTCATAGCACTCTGCCTCCTACGATGATGGTATACTATCTGTGTTACATATGAATGTTTCTGTGCTCGCTTCTCTCTGCTGCATTCACCATTCTAGAACTATTGTTCATTCCCCTCATTACAGCAGTGTCTTTTTCACTCTACATTTCAATTTTCAAACCTTCATGATGTTGACCTCACTCCTTTCAGGCCTTGCAATGGCCGCGAGCGTTTCCTATGCGCTACCGCAATCATCGCCTCCCACTGAGATGTCCTGTCAGCAACTTGGCAGTGGAACTCAGATTGGTGGCTACACGACTGAATGCAACACGGATCGCAGAGGAGGAGAATTAAGCAACGGGCCAGCGTCCTCCTTTTCTGCATGTTTTCCACTATGCGATGCACTTGCAGGGTGCGTAGGATTCTCCTACATCGGCGGCAGCGGGTCTGGAGTGTGTTTTTTCAAGAGCAGCCTCGAGCCTGCTTCCGAAAGCGACAGCGTTGATACAGCTTTTAAACGCGATCCTCTGCCCCCAAGTGGCTCCGTTACGATTCCAGTCGTCACATCGACGACCACGACCCAGACTGCAACACCGACTACGACGACTACCAGCCAACCGATTTTCTCTATTCTTCCAATGACTACGACCACGACGGCGGCGGCAGCGGCGAACACCGAACGGCCACAAGCTTTCGGTGAAGAGCGTGCTGCGAATACCGAGCGTCCACAGGCATTTGGCGAAGAGCCTGCGGCAAACACCGAACGACCACAGGCATTCCGTGAGGAACGAACGACACTAGTCACGACGACTCGAGCTGCTCCTACGGGAATGGCTGCTGCAACAGATATGCCTGCTCTCGGCCTCCCTCCGTCAGGTGGGATTGGGCCATTTTTCTGTACGCAAAATGTTGGAGGCGTTGCGGTGAGGGTTTTGTGCAGGCACTAGGTGATTTCGGCCCTGTAATTGGTGTAGGAGACAGGGAAGAGCAATCTCGCCGACTATAAGTCGAGCAAGATCGAGAAAAGTCACACGACTGACATTTTATTCTGGCATCGCGCGGGTCGCGAACTCTACCCAAAACGCAATATGGGATCGATTTGGTCATGAGAGCAAGCCTCGAAAGGCAAGGATAACATCGACTGCCAAGAGAAGATCGATATGCGTTTGGGAGTACCTGAGTAAGAAAGAGCTCTATACGACTTCCTTTTGGTACACGTCACTCTCCTTGTCCTTTTCCGTGTCAAGTCCCGTATTGCCATGCGCCTCGCCACTCTCGATCTTCGCCGCCCTCGTCTGCAGTGCATTGGCATGTACCTTCGCTGACTTCCAAGCTGGAATCTTTGAATCGAAGATCAAATCAATTTCCTCTAGTGTCTTTCGAGCAGTTTCAGGATAAGTGAAGAAAATGTGGAAAGTCATTGCGAAGCAGAAGATGCCGAAGATGATGTATGTTTTCCAGGTGATGTTGCGGAATGCAGGGGGGAGGAAATATGCGAGAGCGAAATTGAACGCCTGTGAAAGTCAGTAATGATTCGTTGGGCGAGAAGAGGTTCGGAATTACCCAATTCGTCGCAGCCGAGAGACCAACACCCTGTCGAATAAGTCAGTCGTTCAATTCTTCACTTCATCTGGATATTTTGAAACTGACCTTGGCCCGATATTTGAGCGGGAAAACTTCAGAGCAGTAGATCCAGCCAGTTGGTGCCCACGTGAGACCGTAAATGCCGGTGAAGATGTAGCTGAGGGCGATGACAGCTTTGCCTGGTACGGGCGACAATTCTAACTTCAAGTTTTCGTTGCCGAACACGGAGTCCACAGGACGACCGTATGTCGCCATGACACCAGCCGTAGCAAAGTGGAGTGTCATACAAATCACTGCTCCTCCAAGCAGTAATTGTCGTCGTCCAACCCTATCAATGAATGGCAACACTACTCCGGTGGTGACCAGGAAGATGACGTATTGAATCGCGGAGGAATAGAGGTTCGTATTCCCGGATAGGCCAGCCATTTGGAAGATGTAGACCACATAGTACATGGCCACGTTTCCACCTGTCAATTTGTTAGAGTTTGATGTTCCTGGAGTGTTTCTGCGACCTTACCTAGCAGTTGTTGCCACATCTGGACTGATGTTCCTGCGAGGGTTCGCTTCCAAATCTTAGGACCGAAGAGGCTGAAGAAGCCAATGCCAGCAGCCTGTGCAGCTATTCGCTGGGCTTCCTGGACTTCTTCGAACTCTGCCATGACGACAGGATTGGAGCGATCACCTTTACCATGTAGTTCCGCCAGTACTGTCAGGCACTCCTCCCAACGTTCTTTTCCTGCCAGCCACCTCGGAGACTCTGGGAAGCAGAACAACGCGAAGAAGAGAATAATCGCGGGTATGCCTTGCACGCCCCAGGCGATCCGGAAGGCGGCAGGCCCTTCAACTGTCTGCGAACACGCGTAGCAGATGAGGTACATGATCAGAATACCCCATTCGATGGCCCATTGTTGAATTCCGACGATGCGGCCACGGATGGCGGAAGGCGACAGCTCTGCAAGATATACGCAGACCTGCGAGGAGCAAATACCAATCGAGAGCCCATTGACGATTCTGCCTGCGATGAGTTGTCCAACATTCTGCGAGGAGCAGACAATCGCGCAGCCAAGTACGAATATGACGCAGGCGATTTGTAGTGCGATCTTTCGTCCAAACTTATCGGCCAGAAATCCAGCTGCCAGGGCGCCAATCAGTGATCCGCCGCTCATTGACGCCGTGATGCCTCCTTGAAGGTCGCTGTCGGGAGAGTTGAAGTAATCGGTATATTGCTTAGTTCCGAGCCATGCGCTCATCGAGCTGATGTCAAACCCGAAGAGGGCACCGCCGATGGTGCCAAAGGCCGCCAACACATAGATGTTGGTAAAGCGATACATCTTGTCCGGTGAGGTCGAGAAAGGTCGACGGAGAGGTTTTGGGGACCGCGATTACAGCCATCCTTGAGGCTCTTTTATTTTGAAGTAGCCGCATTGACGATGTGCGTCAGTGGCACCTGCAAGTGCCATAGCCGGGTAAAGGCCACGAGCCAACTCGTGTTGGATGGGATTGTGGATCTTAAAGTGTACATTCATTATCCGTTCGGCCCCCGGCATCCAGTCTCAAGCGGCGCGCTGGGAAGAAGGACATGGTTATTGGTGGAGAAATTTGCCTCGAGGTGGAGAGGACGGAGAGGGTGGAGACCGCAATCTGGGGGTCTTGGCGGTGGTGGTGACGCCAAGGTGACTGACTGCAACACTACGTCGTACTGCAGACCACTGGTCTTCTGATGCCATCCCAGACTCCCGGGTCAACTTCCTCCATCAACGAAGCTCCGTCTAATGTGATTTCAGTACTGATCAACAACAGCCAAGAAGTTCCAAGGCGACGAACACGACCAGACAGGTAGGTACTTCACGTTGTTGCTGTCATCGCGATGGCAATAGATTCTCCGTCTTGGGCTTCCGCGCCCAGGATAGCATCTTATAATAGAGGCCTTCGTCCACGATGAAGCATCAGAAGAGCAACGAGAATCACCAACCATGAAGTTTTCTTCCTTCCTAGCGGTTTTGCCGATTTCCATCAGCGGAGTTTCTGCTGCAAGCTACTCCAATCCTCTCCGCGATGTTAACGGAGGAGATCCCAACATCGTGTGGCACGATGGCTGGTACTACTTCATGAGCACAAATTTTGCCGACCTACAGATGACCCGAGCGAGGACATTGGATGGGTTGAAGAATGGTGAGACGAAGCTCATCTGGGCCGATTCGGAACCAAGTCGCTGCTGCAATGTGTGGGCACCTGAAATGCACTACATTGATGGAGCATGGCATGTGTACTACTCCGCTGGACCAAACCCGCTTAGTCGTCAAAGGTCACATGCCATCCGAGGTGAGTAGATCAAGACTGTGTGAAGATTTAAGCTAATAGAATCGCCAGGCGGCAGCACGCCTTGGGATATGTATGGCTATGCCGGCGAGCTACAGACACCTGGCTTCTTCTCGATCGATGGCACAATCGTTCGTCTCCAAAATCAGAACTACTTTGTGTATTCTGGATTCGTAAACGGAGGCTTCGAAGCTGGCGAGAAGCAAAAGCTTTACATTACGCCTTTGACTGGTGCCACCACCACAGGCGAGCACAAAGTCCTCTCTGAGCCAACAGAAAGCTGGGAGCTTGTTGGAGAGCCTGTCAATGAGGGCCCATATGCTCTGTACAATGGCAACAAAACTTTCATCGCATTCTCTGGGTCGTACTGCGGAACTCCCTCGTACGCACTCGGCACTTTGGAATGGACGGGCGGTGATCCTATGGACAGCGCCAGCTGGGTCAAGACCGGGCCTCATTTTACGAGTGCAAATGGAGAGTTCGGTACTGGACACAACAGTTTCTTTACCAGCCCTGATGGCAGCGAGACTTGGAATGTCTATCATTCGACGCCAAATGCCGCGGGCAATTGTGGAGATCAGAGGCGCGCAAATGCTGTTGTGGTGAGATGGAATGAGGACGGCACGCCAGACTTTGGCGTACCGCCTGGATATGGGCAGGTGCTTCCAGGGCCGAGCGGCGAGTGAGCACTCTGGGATGATTGGGCGCAGCCAATATTTCAAGAGTGAATGAGCTCGTCATGTCACGCGTGGTGAAAGCTGTGTTCACTGTACGTGTTGACCTTTTGTAGTCACGGCCTAGCAAGGTGTTTCCTCCCTATTTCACCTTGCGAATCTATCACATCAAATCAACCTCAACATAAAATCAATCTTGCGAGTGCATCAGTGTCAGTCTCATATTCAACTCGAGCCTGGAATCAACATGCCGACACAAGCAGGCCAACGGTGCTCACGCTATCCTTCTCGACTGCATCGTACTGCGTCACTCCAGCACAGCGATAGCGTCGAGTCGAGCAGCAGCATCAACGAGTCCGGAGAGTCAAGTCCCGGTGGCATAGGCAGTGCTGATGTCAGCGACTTTCAAGACGACATACATGATGGCACGACGCCCGTCATTGCAGATACTCCAGAAGATGCTCAGGAGCCGCCAAGATCTACGCCATGTCCTGGTGGTGAGGCCAGACCTGCAGGTCGAAACAAGCGAGCGACTCCCGTCAATCCACATCCTGCCGCCAGCGACATTGAAATGCCAGATGCTCCGCCACTGACGCCCAATGGAGAGACCGAGGCGCCTACTCACGGCCGCAGTGCAGTCTTGGGACCGCAGCCTCCAGTCTCCAATTCAAACTCCCTTCTGCGACAAGCTTTGCACAACGCCACTGATCGGAACTTGAGAGCACGTCTCAGACTCTACGAGATGGCCGACGAGGTGGAAGGTTACGAGACATGGTCGGCGAAACTCCGTGGCCAGTGTAGAAAGATCGATGCGAGACTGGAATCACTCGAAGACCACATCGCAGGAAGTAGGGTGAGCGAGAGAAAAGTCCAGGCTTTGTTCGTGTTGATGGTGGTGATTTTGTTCTATGCATGTTTCTGCTGGTTTCATTGGCCTGAGATGTCCTATATCCGGGATAGGAGGCGGCAGGTGTTGGGGCTTTGAATGTGGCGCGAAAGACGGGTAGCAGGATCTTGGAGGGCGCGAGAATTGTGTCGATGAGTACCTTCGAAATAGCAAATATCCAATGTAAGAATTCTGTCTTTCCGGGTGAGACGTGGTGTCACCTGATTTGGGCTGTTCTGTTGTTGATTCAACGCCAGGTCTCGTGTTGCTCCACGCAAGTGACTTGATTCACTTCAGACATCCAGTAACGTGTCGAAAGTCTTCACCCAGTGAAGAGCGCGGACACGCTCGCCTTCCATAAAAGTAGCGATATCCGCTCTCTTGCTTCCTCTTCTGCAGCTTCGATACATCACGAGCAATCAACAAGTGCTTACGACAGGCTGCAAGCAAAGTTTCCAACACCAAATACGATCCGAGACAGTCTAGCAATCATGTCAGCTTCCTCAGTGCGGTGTGACTACTGTCGCCTTCATCGAGACCCCAGAACCGTTTGTGAATGTCGCCAACGCACGCAGGACCAGTTACGTTCCGCGACAGCAACATCTCGAGGCGCTCAAGTCGGCAATTCGACACATCACAAATCCATCTCGCATCGTGGCCGTGGACAATCACCGGCTTCTTTGCCACCAACTTCTGATACTGGTCTGGACGACAGCATCCAGACGAGTCCTTTGGCCAGATTCAGCGCGACCGCTACAGCATCCCGGCTTCCTCTCCAGCGCGGCGCAGTACCAACGCCTTTGAGGCGCGGACTACTGCCAGAGCAGTTAGACTCGGATTCCGAGGGCGACTTGGGAGGCAACATCATCGTTGCGCCAGCTCGCCGAACTCCAACCCCTGCAGCATCGCCAGCAAGCACGCAAATTGTTGAAGAAACTCCTCAGTTCGCTCAGCAACGACGTCGAGAAGCCATGATGAACGGCCGGGCTCGAGCACGTCGTGGAGCGTCAACTGATGCACCAGAAGTGGCCGACTTGGAAGATTCGATACACTACGCCACTGATCCGGACCCAGCCATCGAAATCGCAAAACTCAGAAAGTCCCGCAACGTGCTCGCCCAGTCGCTGGAGGAGAGCACTGCTCAGCTCAATCGATTCCGAGCAAACCGATTTTCCCGCAGCGAGCGCGACTCAGCTGTGACTGAGGAGCTTCAGAAAGCGGGATTGGACCAATCGAGAGCGATGGCTGCTCTTGGTATCGCAGACAACTGGAAAGGCAAGATTACTACGATCTTCTCGGGGTTCTTAATGGGGATCATGGTGTTGTTCCTGCTCTGGGTTTGGGTAAATGGGCCGGACTATCAATACATTCGGAAGAGGAGAGCGGATGTCTTGTACGAGTGACGCGACCAGTCCAGGTCGATGGTTTGCTGGAGTGCTGGGACGACAATGTATGACCGAGATTGAGGAAGCATGATCTGTTGAGCGTTAGTAGCATGGTGCAGGGGCGTATAATGTGTACACCTAGACAGTACGTGGAATGGCATCGTATTTGGATAACTTCTCTTGCTTCCCTCTTGCTGGTGGGAGCTGCATCTGTTTGCGACTGACTTCTACAACGGGGCGAATTTTCGCCCATAATGCCAGCCATAAGCCAGGAACGCAACGTATTCGTCTGTAATGTAACCTTGCTGGTCCCACTCTGCGAAGTCTCGATATTAGTTCTTGAGATCGAGCTTGCGAGACCAGTGGAGGCCAAGAGCCCAGTGGAAGAGCCTGTGTGGGTCAGTATGTACTCGAAGGACGTCCGTAAAGGCGTTCTTACCTGGCATCCACAATCTTTCCCTCCTCCTTGGACAGTTCTGTCGCCGTTGGCAAACCTCACGACTGGAGACAGTGTTGATGACATACCTTGCAGCTTTTCGTAGAGTTGGTCTAGCGGTACTACACGACGCTCGATATGCTCACCCTCGTCCAGGTGCTGCTCAGGCTGTTCATCACCTTCTTTGAGCTGCACTTCAATGGTGACCATCTGCGAGACATTAGCGATTGCGCCAAGAGAGGAGAAGGCTACGACGACGCACCTGCATATTTGCATTGGTCAATCCGGGATCGGCGACAATCGTGGGGCTACAATCAACGACCTACACTCATGTTGGCATTCGTCATCCCTGGTTGGCTGCTGAGCGCGTCCGAGACGTCACAAACCTTGCCCTCGTAGCCCGTCTCCTCCTTGAGCTCCCGCACAGCGGCCTGCTCCGGCGTCTCGCCCTCATCAATCAGTCCGGCGGGGAACTCGACGCAGTACGCCTCGACTGGCGGACGGTACTGAAGGATGACCATGGTCTGTGGTGGTCTGTTTGGGTGGCGCAGGATTGGGGCAATGGCAACAGCGTCCACGCCTCCTTTGGATCGAGTCTTGCGGGCCGCAGCTTCCCACACACGGTTCTTGCCATCTTGATCGGTCCACTGAGAAGAATCAGCGGGCTGTGGCTTTAGTCGATCGGGAGTTGTTGACCTCAATCTTGCGGAGCTCGGTCCATTTTGCTTCGTCTGCTGATAGCGGGCTGATGCGGTTGATCTTGGGAGCTTGCCCGGTGGATGACATGGTGAAGTGTCGGAGCAGATGCTTGGTGCGCGTGATGGGAATCTGTGCTCGCATCGACTCGTGTTTGCGGGAAGTGGATGTCAAGTGAGAGGTCCGCGTGCGAAGTGGTGACGTGGAAGAGCATCCTCAGGCATCAGTGACTTGGCGTCGATGTCGGCTGGCAGGAAGATGGAAACGTCCTTTGCGTCCTCCTCCTCACCTGTCTCCCGTCCATTGTGGCCACGACTGTGACTCCACGACTACGCCGCTCTTCGCGAACAAACGCCCGAGGAACGAGGCAGCCTGTGCCGAGACGCATCCCGACGTGTCAAGGACTAGTGCGGCACTTCCCAGGCCTGACGCGCGTGAGAGGGCGGAGCGGAGCGCACGACATGGAGGCCTAGAAGGACAGCACAACTGTGTAAAGCACGGTCGAAGCACGTCCACGACTGAGACTCATGCGTAGAGCCTCCGACCAATCACGCTGCTGAGGCCTACCAAGGAGTAGAACCTCAGCCTTGCCTCAGCCTGATCGCATGCAGCCGCACGCCGCAAATACCATCTGCTTGCAACAGCTGGAGAAGATCACGTCCGCTCTGTGCAAGATTCGTAGTGGCCTCCTGGTCGCAGTCGAGCATTCTGGTGCTCCCCGGCTTTGGAAGCAGATGGCCGGTATTGGACGCCGTTGCATCGTGTGTCAAGATGGAGTTTAGCAGGCATCGCGGGTGGAAGCTGATCTCTCATCCCCTTCATTTTCAAATCCTTCGATTCAGTACAACGACTGTACAACGAAGGCGGCTTGTAGACCGCTACTCCGCCCGTCTGGACGCACATCATGTGGAACTATATTTCATCTTGGCATGCATCTGGGCGGCCTCTACTCGGCGCAGTGCGAAGACAGTCTGGGCTTCAGGAGAGGCTGACATTGAGTGTAGTAGAGTGTGAGCACCGCATTGCACCAATGCAGCTTTGTTTCATGAGACGAGAGGCTTTGCACGTCACGTCTTGCTGCCTGTTGTACACATTGCGGGCAGTGGTGGCGCGTATAGAATTCATCTTGGCAGGGCTGTCGGATGGCTGAATTGGATCTCTATCTCAGACCCAAAGTGACTGAACTCTGGATTTGAACTTTTGTTGACCTTCAGTTGCACAGACGTAACCAAGGGACACTACAAATGGATTGGCCTGAGTTCCACCAGAGGCAGGTCGTGCTACACTGCAAGCTCTCAGTGCTCCGACCAGCTCCTCGAACAAAGACAAAGAGTGTCGCAACCCACGCCCTTCGTTAGCTTTGTGGCCACTGAGCCTTGTCATGCTCACCCTCGAGAGGCCGCTGCTCTCCTGAACTCTAGAATGTCGAGAACGGAAACTTTGAGCCACATCTCGACCCAGCTGCCCTCCACTGGACATGCAAGCCATCTTCTTATACATTCGCTTGGCCGTGGATGCGCTGTCCGCATGCCATAGGCTCGACATATAGGTTCATTGATGCTTTCACGAGTCGTAATATAAAAGGTGCAGTCATACCTGTGACTTGAACAGCTGAAACTCGCACAAATCTGTTCAAAGATGGCCACCCAAGATCAAATCTATCTGGGCTTCTGGACGAACTGGAGCTTCGGCCATATACAAGGTGCTACTCTTACACTTACTCATCGAGATGGGGCTCTCTTGGTCGCTTTTCTGGCGCTCTTCGTTCGGATCACCGGAGGGCATGCCTGGCAATTGCTGTGCTGGATAATATTCCAGTTCCGAGCAAAAGCCCGGACGCCCTTGTCAAGCTCAACATCGCAGTCGAACCAGCAGTTAGCAATCCTTCGAAATAGCAGCTCTGCAACAAGCGCTATACATGATGTGTATCTCGCAGACCGGAAATGGAAGAAACGAGAGGGCTACCGCGCTCGCAAATCTTTGACACTAATCCTTCTAGCACTTTTGAATGTAATTGGCTTTGGCGCTGCTGCGGTGTTTTCATCGAAGGTCACCAGTTCAAGCTCGGATGTGCTGCGAAAACCAGGACGATGTGGGGCGTGGCCGACCCTGACCCTCGGCGATCTGAACGAGACTGAGGCAGGTTTGCGACTTCAAGATGAATATCAGACACAGCAACTGGCGGAAGTTGAGAATTTTCGAACGGCACTTTCGCTGAGCCAAGCTTGCTTCGACGTCCAGCAGCAGTCTAACTCCAGCGCGCCGTGCTCATCGCCTGGCTTGCAAGCTATTCCGTGGACCTTCAGCTCGAGCGATGAGTGTCCTTTCGGCCAGGAACTATGCACTCCAAAAAGCGTCACCTTCGACTCGGGCATGATAGATACCCAGATGCATCTTGGGATCAACTCGCGGACACAAGATCGCCTTCATTATAGGGCGAACATGACTTGCTCGCCCCTCGATCTGTCTTCGTATCGGAAACGCTATACCGCGGAGAACATCAGCATGTTGTGGCCCGACTACACGACAACGCCTGGCAATCTGTCAGACCACCCTTTAGATCGCATACTTGCACGATCCAACACCAGTACATTCACGGCTTACTTCCTTGGCGAGTCGCTCCATCGGAGAGACGATGGCATGTTAGCTACTTACTATGTCACATCGGGCGGCAGACGGGCGCTCACCAGCGGCTCACCACACATCGAGGTTCCGTACATGTTGCAGTGAGTTTATACCACCATGTCAATATAAATCCGCTAATTTCTCGACTTACAGAGCTCACACTCGTGAAATTGACGGCAATGGGACATTCGCTGCAATACCCGACCTGACCAGTGCGACATCAGAAACAATGCTGGTGTTCTTGCACAACCGCGTGTTCTTCACGCAGCCTGTCCAAGACCCGCTATTCAAAGCCACTCGCGCTACAGATTATCCTACGGATTCTGTTCTGTTGGAAGGATCAACGGCAAATGTCACAGCATATGTCGCGAACGAAGACTCGGATCGAACTGTCTCTAGCACTGCAGTGGCATGTTTCGCAGACACCACGTATTGCAATCCGGCACTTCCTGACCAGCCATGTGTCCGCAGTCTCCGGAAGAAAGACATTCGATCTCTACTGTTGACGCCAACACAGCAACAAATCTTGGACCGAATTCACGCTCCAAAGGTCGCGCAAATGTCGCGATTGATTAGAACCCTTGGGGCACAGAGTATGCTCGCAAGCAGATCTATCAGGCGACGGAATAGTCCGGGATTGCCTGATGATCAGTGGATACTTGAGCTGGGAAACTGGTTCTCAACGCTATTGTTCAGAGAGCAACTCTTAGTGAGGTAAGTTCTAATCAGACTCAGTATTCGAGGAACGAGGTTGAGCTGTATACTGATCAATCCGCAACAGACGATTTGCCACTGGGTACCGGAATCAACAATATAACGACTTCATCGTAGCGCCAGAGCCTGAAAGCGAATGGATGTGCCGCGCACAGATGACCCGAAGCGGCGATCACTCATCCTTCAGCGTCCTAGGACTCGCGATCATCCTCGTCCTTGGTAGCTTGATTATTATCACCAATCTCACACTCGCCAGCATCGTGGACTGGATTCGTGCAAGACAGAAGAACAATCCTGGAGGCAAATTTCGCACACAGCAGTGGAAAGAGATGGAATTGTTGGCATTGCATGAGAAGGCATTTGGCCGTGAAATAGGGATCGTGGAGCATACAAGTGCATTCGCTGCATCATCTGGAAAGAGATTGACGTTGACAACGGTTGGGAGAAGTTTTTCAGACGAATCTGTTCGACCGTCTGAGAGGAGGACTCCAGCAAGCGCGCCGCTACTGTCTAGGACTTTGCTCTAGCCAGACCGGGGCCGCCAACAAAGTCAATTGTGGCTGTGGGGCTGTATGCTACGGCCGTACAGCCTCGAGCCAACACTTATTCCCCACAGATGCATGCGCACATGGTTTTTCAATATAGGAGTGGCTGACAGCAAAGAAAATGTCTCTCTTTCCAGTTGGCATGCAAAGGCCTCTCATCACGCATTCTTGCCTGGATACGACCTCTTCGTAAGCTGGAGAGGATAGACTGGTATCAAACTCTACAAGCATTCGTAGTCGTCCAGCACATTCAGCCACTTGCGGCCGTATCAGCAACGCCATCTTTGTCCTATATCTGACCAAACGCAGTACCTTGACTGAAGCGTTTTTACAACAGTATCAGCGAGTCAAGGTTTGTTCTTCGTGTTGGAAAGTTGTTGAGATCAGTAATCAGCTGAATAATAAGTGGCATATATTGCGGAATAGGTCCGAGAAATTGTAGGTT
>JAASLG010000662.1:0-19765 GCA_013365235.1 Cercospora sesami
TAGTGTATGGGCCGACTGGCTAGTACCATCCACCCACGACTGGTTTGCCAACGAACTTCGCATCATGCATGAAGCTACACCATTTAGCGGGTAAGTTGAAGTTATCGGAGCTCAGCACAGCCAGGCCTTCCAGCTGACGTCCAATATAGCATCTGGATCGATGTTAATGAACCTTCCAATTTCGACAATGTCCTCGTGGGCGACACATTACATTCCCAAGATAACAGGGACTCACGGAAGCTGGACTTCCCACCTTACAGAATCAACAACTTTAGATCATCGCACCAGATCCTCGATGGCACGATAGCGCTGAGCGCCGTGCATAACGACGAACATGCGACACGTGAATACGACGTGCATAATTTGTGGAGTGTCGGGATCACGAAAGCGGCGTACAATGGACTGGCGACCTCTGTGCATCCTGGGCAACGACCATTCATTATTTCGCGAAGTACTGGAATCGGAATTGGCCAGTATGCTGGACATTGGGGAGGAGACAACGAGAGCAAATGGGGCGCTCTGTATTTGTCTATATCTCAGGCCTTGGTTTTCCAGATGGCTGGAGTCCCCATGTTTGGAACTGACACTTGTGGCTTTGGTGGACCTGATTCTTTTGAAGAGCTCTGTGCGAGATGGACCCAAGTCAATGCCTTCTTCCCATTCTTCAGGTGTGTAGACTCCGATATGATCCGCACAAAAGCAATTGCTGACCCTCTGACTTCACAGAAACCACTACGGCGTCATGCGTGCTGCTCAAGAAGCGTACGTCTGGCCAGCAGTCGCTGAAGCAGCACGACGAGTCATTGCTATTCGATACTCACTTCTCACGTACATGTATACGCTCTTCTACCATGCCCACACCAGAGGCGATACTGTCCTTCGAGCTCTAGCCTGGGAATTCCCCAGTGACGAGAGCTTGCGAGCTACGGATAATCAATTTATGCTTGGATCTGCGCTGCTCATTACACCTGTCTTGAACGAGGGTTCGACGAGTGTGAAAGGAGTCTTACCTGGAAGAATCGAGAATATGAGGTGGTATGATTGGTATACCCTGCAAGAAGTCAAGAGTGGGAAGTCAGGTGAAAATATCACGATGGGAGCACCGCTTGAGCACATCAATTTGCATGTGCGAGGTGGGTCAATTTTGACTCTGCAAGAACCGGGCTATACGACTCGTGAGACGAGAGAGGGGCTGTATAGCATTGTTGTCGCTCTGGATGATCGACAGGAAGCGAATGGAGATTTGTACCTGGATGATGGCGAGAGTATTGAGCAGGCCGCCACGAAAATGGTCCAGGTGAGCAATTTTCAACGTCCGATTCTTCGCAAATCGACGTATACTGACATGTTCGCAGCTCAAATTTGCTTCGGACAAGCTGACTGTCAGCATCGAAGGCATGTACCACGCCGCGCCGGCTTTGGCTAGCATCACAATCGCAGGAGCCAAGCGTCGGCCTAAAAGTGTTGCTTTGGACATCCAAGGATCTCAACATTCACTCCGAGATTACACCTTCCAGAACAAGACGTTACGGATCACAGATCTTGCCCAATACTTCAGTGACGGAGCATGGGAGCATGAGTTTGCCCTTCAGCTGTCTTAGAAGTAGAGACGTGGAGTAGAATGACAGTATACGGAAGCAGATGTTGTGGTAATGGGTTTGCACTGATACATTCCATAGCTCCTCAAACATGTGTGAAAATGATGCAACTCCGCCCATGCAATGCAATACCTCCCATAGCCCAAGACGCCCGTGCTCACAGACCTTAAGACGAACCTCCCAAGCGAGGGTCCCTCACAAGCCATACCCACTCACAAAAATTCCTCTGCTTAGCTGCATACGATGCCATTACGGCTGCTTTTGAAACTGCTCAAGCATTTCCCGCAGCTCTGCTTGTTTCCTGGCCCATCCACAACCGCCCGCGCAGACAAGGTTTGGATGGTTCCAGTCAATCTGGGATGCTTGGCGCTTGGTCTTTGATGCGATTTGTACTGGGCGAGCACTGTTCCTCAATAGCTCTTCATCGAATCCTTGGGGTGGAGCCAGAAAGGCATCATTGCAGAATCCCTCGTATCCGGCTGCGCAAGCACGTTTGGCGAATGTTGAACCTACATCTCGCTGAGCAAGTTCTCCAGCTGGTCGAGCAGCTGGCAGAAATCCCCTCCAAGCGGGAGCACCGCCGTTGCAGGAACCTCCGTACCCGATGGCGCACAGTTGTGCATCACGTTTAGCCTTTTCCTGCGACCCCTTCGCCAGCTGAGCCCAAAACTCTGGGGTAAATCCGGCTCCGATTCTTTGGTCTGGCAGGTATTGTCGTCGAGAGATCTCCCTGTCAATGTCATAGTTTGGAAAGCGCGTTCCTGGCAAATTCCAGCTGAATCGTCCAGAGCCAAAGTTTCCGAACTCGTCCTCGCCGTTGCATGGTCCTGCAGCACCAACTGCGCAAATTCCTGCCTGGCGCTTAGCAGCCTTCGAGACTTCCTCTCGCCTAGCCTTCTTGTTTTCTCTCTGAGCTTGGAGTGTACGGAAGTTTCCTGGCCAGTCGAAGTTTCCAGGATCGTTCTCTCCATTGCAAGGTCCTCCGAACCCAACTGCACAGACTCCGTAAACTGCGCGCTTGTCTATTGGTCCAGGTTAGATATCCCTTCACGACAACATCTGATATGTGAAAGTGTGGGGGAGAGGGAGTTCACCTTCAGCCTCTGCTGTAGCAGAAGCACCCGCGAGCAAAGCGGCGGCTGCGACAAGGGATGTGACCTTCATGGCTGGTTGTTGTGGATGATGCTGCTGGAAAGGAAAACGCAAAGAGACCTGCTCTTTGTTAAACTCTGAGAAAGTAATGAGACCTGCTCCTTGATACTGATTGAGTATCTTGTCATCTGGGTGCTGTTGTTTTATATGCCACGTTGCCCCAGAACCAGCTAGAATTTCACGTGCTCCGAGCCGGCTGTACCGACTACATCTAAGCTATCTCAGCCTCAATAAGGCGTTTTGGCCACCGACCGTGAAGTCATTCTCCAGTATTCGGAGAATCGGCTGGGCGTGTCTACTAGTTGTCATCATGTAAGAACTGTGTGGAGCCCGACTGGAGCCAAGCACAGCTAGCATGAGTTGGCTGTGGAAGGTTAGTCACACGAGGAAGGTTGAATGGCACCAACTGTATCATCCAGACACCGATGCGGTACCTGATATCGGACCGTTGTGTCAATGCTATTTCTGACATTGATGTCCTATGCCACGCGAGCGGCTTGAAGACCGGCATATCTGAGTCGGCATTTTCGGGCACTTCAAATGGAATGTATTGGCAGAAATGTACAATCGTATTGAGCATATCGAAGCGCATTTCCAACT
This sequence comes from Cercospora sesami, assembly GCA_013365235.1. Lineage (NCBI taxonomy): Eukaryota > Fungi > Ascomycota > Dothideomycetes > Mycosphaerellales > Mycosphaerellaceae > Cercospora > Cercospora sesami. The sequence goes on from JAASLG010000662.1 coordinate 3,351, forward strand.
CTTCGCAATCCGTATCATCCGTGGAGCAGCTGAGTCTTGAGAAGTGGTGCTGGAAATCGAGGCGGCTTCGAATTGTCACTTCTCCCAATGGGGATCTCAGCTTTGGTGAACTTCGACCAGCGATGACACTTCCAGTTCAGCAAGGTTTTAATTGCGGGTGGCGGTGATGGACTGGAGATCTCATCGAGATGTCATCTTCTGGCGTGAAGACTTGTGGCGATGTCAAGGGGAAAGGCGGTGCATTGGAAGGTGAAGTCGTCGAAACTCTTCGTCGGACTGCACGGTGTTTCGGACCGCGAATTGCGTCAGGCTGCGAAGAAATCTGCCTCAGGCAACAACTTCCACTCCTCGAGCAGGCAGGCAGAAGTTGTTTAGAATTATCGCATGTCGTCCGGTAAGCTGTACAGACATGACTGATGATTGAGATCTAGCCAAAGCACGCAAATATCCATTCCGCACCCTCCTAGTCAGCTCTCTCAAAGTCAAGCGAAGGCCCCTTGGCAGAAGAGAACAAGGATCACAACAACGTTTCATTTGCCTAACAAACACTTGTTGGACGTGTGCAAGAAGAGATGGACGCGCGACGTCGTCGAGTCATCGTAGCTCAGATGATCCAAGAAACCATCGAAGACTCCAAGATGCATCTTCGTGTTCGTGTCAGTCTTCTCAGCCATCGATCCAGCAAACTAGGAATGGCACGACACACGCCTATAACGCAGAGCCCATGAATGTGAATTCGATGCAGTATTCGAAGTGTTGCTCAGAGGTGCAAATTTTCGCTCTTCCGTCAGTCGATATCCGTCCTCCACTGCACATCTCCAAGGGCAGTGCCTTGTTCCAAAGTCCTTCTCTATGCGCTCAAGGGCTCTGAGCCGCCACAGAGCCTTCAAGCCGGCTAATCGCTCGGCACGGCTGTGCAGAAAGACAAACATCTAGCGGATGTGTGCCATTAGGCTTCTCGCCGTCCGTCGTAGTCTTGTGACACATCGCTTTCTGCCAACTAGAGTCGACAGATCTATCCTGCGCGCTCTGAATTGAGCATATTGGCCACTGGGCTCTTTCGCGAAGAGCTGCAGTTGAGAAGGAGTCTCATGTGGCTCGCCCTGGGCCATGAAGGCGTGTGCTGCCGGGGTTCGGTGTCGTTGGATGCTGACTCCAGGTCCATGGGGGCTTTGACTGTGTGATGAGTCCAACAGCCGAGGGCTCGATCGCACCGCCCATTTCATGCGTGAACCGGATGTTTGCCGGGCTTCAACGTGCAGACGGCGCGACACCGTGTACTGTCCAACCCGTTGCTAAGCTGCTCTCAGCCAATTGATTCTTCACTTCTCAGCACATCCTCCAGCAAAGACTTTGCTTCTTGCACGAGCTCAGCCTCTTTCTCAGCACCGACTTTGTTGCCGCGACTATTCAGCCAGCCAATGTCCAGATGCCCTAATCCACCATTCTTGATCCTCTCCGGATCCAGTTGCTGCTCTTTCGGAACTGGTGCGAACCCTCTCGGCGTCGATTGAACTGGCGCTTGCACTGCTTTCGGCTGCTCGGGTAACGCGAGCGGATCAGGTGTGATTATACCAGCTTCTTCCAGGGCATAGGTCTGTCGGCGGAGCATGACGAAGATGGACTGCAAGTGAGTGAAGAAAGACTCAGTGTTGTTCTTGAATTGAGCTTTCCGATCTTCGACGGTGTCTTTGTTCACGCCCGCCATTTGCTCGTCTTCGTCGTCTCCGGAATCGTGCAGGTTTAATGGTCGATTCGTCAGCGCATGAATGGCCTGGCCGGCTGAAGTGACGAGTTTCGAGACATCTTGGTTGATCTCCGAGAGCTCGTCGATGCGCTCTTCCGCCGTGAAGGTCCGTTGTTGTTGCGCCATCGCGACTTCAGGACGACAGCATTGTCGACACCAGGTGCGTGTCCTCGCAATGCAGCAAAGACACAGTGAACGCGCCAGCGGCTGCAGCTGCAGGTACCGCTTGGCTGCGGGATGAGCCGAGCCGCTGAAACCTTGCACTGCTTCACTTCGAGCCTCCAATTCCACTACAACTTCACGTCATTCGCGGGACTATCTCTATTCATCTTCCCACTTCACATGTGAAGGCCGTTGAGTATTCATCATGGCGTCGCAGCCGTTACCGCCGTCGCGCACAACGAGCGTTGGACCTTCCAGTGCAGGCGGCATGGGCGCTCCTCCGCCAAATGCGCCAGGCGGCGCGGGCGGCCAGAACAACCAACAGCAGAATCTGAATCAAATAGTAAGTGTTCCGTTGTTGTCGCGTCGATTTTCACGATTTATCCCCTGTCGGACGCGCCCCCGTCATGCGTCGCGCATAACACAAATCCATCGTACTGGCATCGAAGGACAGCGCGAGCCCAGATGCATCCAGCGGTGGCGCTCCACCGAACTGGGGCTGGACGAATTTGGATCGAAAATGCAATGCGCGAGATTGCTATCGAAGAACCGCACCAAATTACTCGTGTACACCTTCCGGTCTATTGCCACTGCCGCTGGGAACACTTGATCGTTGGTCGCCAGAAGGCACTACGCACGCTCACCTGAGCTCAGCCCGACATCTGTCTTGCTGGCTTTCCCACGGCATCGACATCGACATCGCAGGAGATTTCACTTCAGTCCTCACGAGCCCGGCAGCGCGCTTCCTCCCGTCGACACGATGCAGCCGTCTTCCTCCGCACAACGCAATCCCGTTTACTCGGACTCTGCACTTCGTCAACTAGTTCATCACTGCGCGTCAAACAACTTCCACCGGCATGATGGCTGACCTCATTCCCCAGGTACTTGAGTATCTCTCTAAGAAAGGGTACAGCCGTACCGAGGCCATGCTCCGCAAAGAGAGTGCAAACACCGACGCCAACGGCAACATTGTCGCCACGTCGATTGACGAAATTGGCGGCAAGAAGTATGGGCGCGCCTTTGACCTCGTTATGAACTGGATCGACAACGTCTTGGACATCTACAAGCCAGAGCTGAAGCGTCTGCTCTGGCCGCTATTTGTGTACTCCTACCTGCAGTGCATTGGCGAGTTTTATTCGCGAGATGCAGAGGAGTTCTTCACACGCTTTCGGAGCCACTTCGAGCGCGAAAACCCAGATGATTTGCGAGCGCTCTCCAAGTTGTACGAGCCGGAACACGCGCAGGACAACGTGGTCGCGGACCTGTATCGCAACAACAAGTACCGCCTGACACTTAGCAACATGGCTTTCCAAACACTCATGATGCACTTGGAGAGCAAAGATAACGAAGGCGGCAAGGTCATCACCCATATCATCTCACAGAACTTGGATGTGCGCGTAGTGGATCGCGCCGCTGCTGGCACCGAGCGGAGCCTGGCGAAAATGCTGGCGACCCGAGACGGGCAAGAAGACGTGCCGGCAGAGGACGAAGGCATTCCTGGTCACAATCCCGGATCTGCCAACCTCGACCCCAAGGCACCTTCAGTACTGTCGAAGCTTGCCCTTGGCCCACTACCCATGGAGAATGACTTGTTAGAGGACGTCAAGGCAGAGTTGCAAGAACATGACGCAGCACATCCGCCCGCGGCAGGCCAAAATTCTCTGATTGATGAGTTTGAGCAGCGCATAAAGCGCGAAGAGACTGATGACGCAGCACCGTCTCGAGATGCACTCCCTTTCCCACCTTCCACGGCACGAGACGTGGCTATGGAGGTGCAGAGAGTCAAGGAGAACCGTGACCGCTTCCGCATCGAAGGCAAGACCGGCGGCGTTGGGCCTGGTGTGAGTGTGACAATGTTCACGTTCCACAACACTTACGACAGCGTCAACTGCATCGAATTCTCCGGTGACAATTGCCTCGTCGCCATCGGATCGGCAGAGTCATACATCAGAGTCTGGTCACTGGATGGGCAGACTCTGACTTCGCCTACTGACCCTCCGAACTTCCAGCCATCTTCGTCACGGCGCTTAATCGGACACTCTGGACCAGTCTACGGGCTTTCGTTTTCGCCATCGATCGCTATTCCCGAACCACAGACGAATGGGCATACGAACAACTCAACTTCACCAGACTCGCGACCAAGGTATTTACTATCTTGCTCAGCGGACTGCACTATCCGGCTGTGGTCATTAGACACATGGACAAATCTGGTAGTCTACAAGTCCCACAATCTGCCAGTCTGGGACGTCCGATTCTCACCTTATGGCCACTACTTCACATCATGCTCTGCAGACCGAACGGCTCGACTCTGGAGTACGCCGCAGATCGCACCACTACGGCTCTTCGTTGGGCACGATTCGGACGTAGACACAGTGGCATGGCACCCAAACAGCGCGTACATCTTCACGGGATCGGGTGCGCCAGACAGGACAGTACGCATGTGGGACATCTCGAGAGGACAAGCTGTGCGTATCTTCACCGGCCACGTCGGCAACGTCACAGCTCTTGCTTGCTCGCCCAGTGGGAAGATTCTTGCCAGCGCGGATGACAGAGGAGAAATTCTGCTCTGGGATCTAGCTCGCGGTCGCTTGGTGAAGCGCATGCGCGGACACGGTCGAGGCGGGATCTGGAGCCTGGATTGGAGCATCGAATCGAGTGTGCTCGTCTCTGGCGGTGCGGATGGAACTGTCCGTGTCTGGGACGTGCAGCCCAACAAGGAAGGCCAAGGCAAGGTCGTAGGCGAAGGTGGAGCGGGTGCCAAGATCGACGGCGCGGCAGCAGGAGGTGCTATCGCGAAAGGCAAGTCCAAGAAGGACGTCGTGGTATCACCCGACCAAATCTCGGCTTTCCCGACCAAGAAGAGTCCAGTCTACAAGGTCGGCTTCACACAGATGAATCTGGTTGTTGCAGGCGGAGCTTATCTGCCTTGAGCGCCGTTACAGTACGAGCATACAGAAGCTGGCATGAGAGACAATTGTGGTATTAGCAAGGCGTTATCGGGATTGGTAAAACTACGATACCATTGACAGGAATGGTCAGTGAACGGACTAGGAATTGATACCAGCCACACCTCTTCTCACGTCACTGCTCGTCAAGACTTACTCTTATGCAGATCTCGCTTGCGTAGCCACTTCGATCTGGAAACTCTTCGCATATGTGGCTGTGATCGTGATACCAGCAATTGTGGCTTAGCAACCACATCAGATAACGGCTTATCCGCATCTTGCACACCATCCCGAGTCAACACAGCAAGCTGACGCTGTTTTCTATTTCCATTCACAATAGTCTAACTGGTTTGGTGTAGAGATCTACTCGATATCAAGCCTTGTGTCAAGTTTCAAGTACGGTATGACGTTGTTCGACAGCAAGAAATTCGGACCCTGAATTCGCTTTCCAGCAATCCTTTGGCCAGGATTCCAACTTCGCGTCCACACCACCACGACCCCCGCGAAACCCTGTCTCCACATTCAAGCCTCTGTATCGGGACGGTTGACGTCGTTTTAGCTGTGCTCGGGCTATCGCAGGCCACGCGAACTGTTGTGGCACGGTGTGAAGTGGACGATGATGTAGTTTGGCAATCTCGTGAGCTCGGTTCCCCTTGTTGCTGAAAGCAGGTATTCTGGACATGATTCACGAGATAGATATATGTGATGCCTCCGCGGACGACTTTGGGATTCCCTTCTTATCCCTCACAGCAAAGTACTGAACTACAACCTACTTTTACAGAGTATTATCTCAAGAATCGACGAAGTAGGAAGAACAACAACAACAACAACAACAAATTACAGCCACAACCAGAGGACCAAGAAGACAAAATGGCCATCACCCGCAAACACAACACCACCACTCGCACCTCGCGCACCACCGCAACAGGCAAAAAGCCTTCTCTCCTATCTCGTCTCCGAAATAAGAACCAAGCGAAAGTTACAACTTCGCAATCTACCAACCCTATCACGGGCACCACGACCACAACGCAAAAGACCACCACTCATCCAAATGGAATTGGCTACAGAGGTCACGGAGGCCGTGGACCAATGGCGAGTAACCACACAACACACTACACAACTGGCACTTCGGGCCCAGTGCACCACCATAAGAGAAAGACGAGCATGGGAGATAAGATTTCTGGGGCGTTGCTGAAGTTGAAGGGTAGTGCGACGGGGAGGAGTGGACAGAAGGTGAGTCTCGCAGTCAATTGAAGATATTGATTCCAGAACGTGATTTGCTGACTTTCTTGTGACTAGGCTGCTGGTACTCGAAGGATGCATGGTACGGATGGCCGTGGTGCGAGGAGGACGTACGTCTAAGGACAAGACTTGCTACCCGTATCCAACCTGATTAGAGGAGGACCTCTCGTCACGAAGTAATGATTGACGGACGCGATTGCTGTGCGATTCGTGCATGTTGTATGATTAGGCGATACCCTTTGTCTCTTTTATTGTTCTTTGCAGAAGCGATGTACGAAATGAAGATTTCATTGAACGAAGCTACATCATACCCTCAAAACGTATTCCAGCGCTCCCTCCCGTTTGAACAAAAGGCTTGCAAAACTGTCGAAAAATGGGAAGAACGGCAAAACTCGCAATGACCAACACCACGCGCTCAAACAAGCTCTGCCAACGCCATAACAAAATGCTGTTGGCCAAGCAGCGTGAAGCACTAAATCAAGAAATCTTCAATCCCGTAAGATCGATCCCTTCCACCTCGTCCGGCTCGCGTCCATACTCGTCATAATATCTCTTTCTTTCAGGATGCGTGAGGACGTCGTAGGCTTTGTTGATTGCGATCTAGTCATTGCATGTGATTAGTACTGCAATTGAAGAACATAGCAACTAATGGGACTTTGCTTACCCATCTCGCAGGAGCATCAGGATCTTCGGGGTTGCGATTCGGATTGTGGCGGAGTGAGAGACGTTCCAGTTGTCTGCGAATGAAGCGATGGTCAGCATCTCGGCTTATGTCCGTTTCTCGCTGTGTGTTTGGCGTTCATCGTACCTCTTCGCGAGAAGCAGAAGAACATCCGGATCAGTTGAAGGGTTGATATCCAGAATTCGATACAACAATGGCCAGTCCGTCTTGCTCCATTCCGCATGAATAGCTTCATCATCGCTGTCGTCGTAGTCGGCGTATGAGTAGAACTGGTACTCGCCTGTTCCACTTGCAGAAGCGCGTTTGTTGCTGCTGCTTCGGCGGACTGGCTCTGGAGGAGCGGCAAATGGTGGGTGCACAGCCGCTGCAAAAGGTGATGGCATGCTTCTGAAAGATCTCGGAGAGGGTGGAGTTGGCGGAGTAGAACTCATTGGAGCTGATGCGGGCATGATTGGTGAGGTTGGAGGAGGTGGGAATCTTGGGCTTGTTGAGGCTGCTGGCGGCATGGAGGCCAGTGGACGGCTGCGTTCCATGCTTTTCCGACTGCGACCTTGGCTGCTGTCTACTCGCTCTAGTGAATGGTTGCTGGAGCGTGGTGATCGAGATGAGGGCGGCGTTAACGTTGGATCGCTGCTGCTCGGACTGTATGTCGGTGTGTACGGCGGAGGTGGAGGTAAAATTACGTTCGGTCGAATTGGTATTGTATGAGGAATCTCGGCTGGTGTGTATCTTGCGCTGGCCTTACTGATTCTTCGAGGTGTACCGCCTAGAGGTAGAGTATCTTTGTAGCCAGAGTCTCGTCTTCTGCGCTGGAGCTCCTCTTCCAAATCTCGCAATTCTGCCAATTTCATTCCTGACTGGTCGCACTTAGCAAGTTGAGCATTGAGTGCTTGTAGAAGTTCTCGATCAGTGGTCGTGAGAGTATCTTGCGATTCTATCTTCTCGATTTTTTGTACCAGCTCCCTGGTCATGTCTTTATTGAGGTCTTCCATCATTTCTACTGTCTTCTCTGGCAAAACTCCTCCGTTTCTCAGATCCCTTCTGAGCTTGTCTGTACGTGACTGAAGCTCTTTTGTCGCTTCTCTGTCCAATTTGATAATTTGTCTCAATTCACACACATTCAGCCCGGCCGCTTGTAGTGCTGCTGTGGTCGGCATTTTGCCCTACTTCCCGAGAAACTGCAGTGATATCGCAAACGCTGATTGTTACAGAGAGTTAGAAAGTGATGAGCAGGCGCGGAGGATCTCTTTGCGAGTCGTGTTCGCTAGATCGTCAACCAGGAACATCCTCGTACAGTCGCATTCCTGCCAACAAAGCCGACGTACACGTCAGCTGCGAGGGTGCTTCGCGCATACAGGGCGAGATACCACACTCCTGCCACCTTACACCACCCAACGACCCGTTGCTTGGATGGTGTGCGCGATAGAATGCTCGGCGTGGGCTCCGCAGCGCCTTAGGGCATCTGATACTTCCACGCGAACGTTGTGGAACCAGTGGATGCTGGGGTACACCGCCATTGTAACCCGACGATTGGCCACTGAGTATGTGCTCCTCGGCACTTATGGTGCGCGCAATATGGAGCAAAAGCAAGTTCGTTGTAGTCGAACGCACTGCTGCTGCCTGGGTCGCGGACCGACCTGCCACTTTGAGCGCAGTATCTTGGGCGCTCGTCCATAGTATTGGGGCATCCCGGTACGAGGAGTTTCTATGCGTGCAAGTCCGAATCTTCACTGGAACGTTGTCTATCACAAACACGTATCACGTCTCACCTGATATGTCTTGTACTACGCACTTTCGTGATGGAGCCGAGGTTCCGGGACGGGCAAGGCGTTCTAGGCGCGGATTTAGTGAAGGATTGTAGGTATATCTGTTAGAGCATCCTGGCTACGCTTCCTCCTGGAACATGTTTCGCCACTGCAGGATTTGTCAAAAGCCATGTGGTACAGGGACATCTTCGAAGATGCGTAGAGACTGACCAGCTACGCAGGTTCTGCTAAGGCTTATCGGGGTGCCAGTCTCTCGAAGTGGTTGCTGCATGCGCTTGTTCATGCGCGCGGAGATGGCCGATCAGTATGGCGTGCAGCAGAGAGCCTGATCCAATATCGCAGCGGAATGCCTGCCACTCACGCCTTCGATAGGCATTGATCTCCAGTACCTGTCAGGATCGATACGCTCGCATCGCCGTGAAGGCTTGTCCGGGCTTCAGGTGTCCAGCGCTGTATTCCTATTGGCATCCAAAAGGTACGGAGACACTCGTATCTGCACTATATCAGAAGGTGCCTTCAGCGACGTTCGTATGCCCTGCAAGACTCTGCGTTAACATCGAGCAGAACTCAGACATCCAGTGCTCAACCAAATTCGAGCCCCTCAGCGATCTGGAGATGCGAGGAATGACTTGACGACATGCATGAGAACTTGCTACCAGCAGCCAAACCTTCGAAGGCAGGACATGACAGTGCCTCCTTCAATACTCCCGCGATTCTCAGATGCGCGGTCTGCGGTCTGCGGTCTGCGGCATGAGCGGGACGGCTGCAGCTGAGACCTGGAGTGCACCGTTTCGCCAAACGATCTGAATGGCCCATGTCGGTTTCGTCGCACCGGAGGTCACTTTCGTGGAGGTAGATTTAGCAGGAAGCCCTGGAATTGCAGGTTCTTCGTGCTCTCGAGAAGCGCCTTCCTCGATTGTACTAAGTTAATTTTAACATCACGTCCTCTTCCAGGCACATTCGCACTTCCAACAAGAGACGATTAGCAAAACCTTGCGTCGAATACAGTCAAGAAGACGAAAATCAATAACCAAAACGCAAGAAACTTGCCCATCCAAGTCAGCGTACAACGCGGCAGGCGGCCAGGCGGTCCCAGGGCACCTAGAGAACACAGGCACAGTCAGGTCTTCAAGCATCGAGGCTCAGGATGGTATTGCATATATCTGATATGCCTCACTACCTCACGATGATGTTATTGTCGTGCCGAACTGCTTTCAACCGGGAATATGCGGACGCTAAACACACGCATGCACGTGCGGAGCCGCTAGAATCGAGTGCCAAGTATTTCACATGGCAACGGAACTTGTGGCTCCGCGGCAGCGTCTGCGACTTCGGCGATTTCGTGTCGGCGAGGACTGTCTCACATCGTGGTGTGCAGATGTTCAAGGCACCGTAGCCTATAGCGGTCGGTGTGCGTTGTCGTGGTATATGTTCCAAAGGTTGTGGCGGCCCAAGACAATCTCGATGCTGTGAGTGGACGGCCGGAGTGCACCAGAAATTTTGTGGGTCCGGTCTAGGTCCTGCGAATTTGCAAATTTATGCATTTGTACATGAGCACAAGGGAAAATCGCAGGACTCTCGGAATGGGTGATAGACGTCCAGGCAGAGGCTACTCTCGAGGCCCAGAGACGCATGTTGACGCCGCAGATCGATGGCCGATCAGCGAACCAGTATAGCTTGAGCAGCAGGATCCAACAGCAGGAACCACGTTGACAGGCCGCGTCCAAAGAGCACATTGTGCTGAACCCGACGGGTAGGGAACCGAGAGTGCTTTCAGTCTCTGTCGGCGCTGATGAGACTGAATCTTCATCGAATGTCTTCATCCGTAACGTCCTCCATGTCCTCCTCCACGATCTTCTTGTCGGTGTCTGTCCGCAACCCTATTGCCGCTTCTGCCGCCTTCTGTGTATGTGGTTCCTCCTTCAACTGCTTGACGCGTCTCTTGTGTGGCTTGCCCTTGCTATGGCGCTGGTAGTTGGTCTCTGACTCGAACCATTTGGCGCATTCCGTGCAATACCACTCGCCGAACCCGGGCAGATCCTCCAGCGCTTTGGTGTCCTTGAACTGCTGAAGGTGCTTTTGGTCCTGCTTGTCGGCGTAGATCTGATCGATGTCACGAATCGCGGCATACCGCCTCGCCTTCCTCTTGCTGTTTGCGCCTCTGATTGCAGGCATGGCGTGCGATTGTCAGCGCTGCGCCGCGCCGGTGTCGGTCTCGAAATGAGTCTGTAGTGGTCGAGCGCCTGTGTCGGTGCTGGGAGAGGAATGCTGATTGTGTCTGGAAACTTTGGTGCGCATTCAATGCAGCGCACACAGCGAGATCGGACCGCTTCCTCGTCTCGGCTGGGCGCGACGCAAATTCTTCTTGACCTGGAGACCACGCCGTGCCGGGGGGTGTAGCCGAGGAAAGGAACGACGGAAGAGCGCTAGCCAATCACATTTGCTTACTTTTGAGCTCCATTTCTCTACTCTTTGCCGGCGTCTTGTTACGTCTTCTCTTGATATCCGCACCTCTCGCACTTCAGGTCTGCCCTCCGACCTGACAGTCCTCTCCTCTCTTGCAGCTTTGTTGGGACACTGCCTCTCAGCTGAGCGTCTTTCAGGATGTTGGCGCAACGACTCGCAGCGCGACAGCTGGTATGTTTGCTTCTGATAAGAGCTTGCGCACCCGCAGAACGCGCCATTGAACGCAGGAAGAGAGACTGACACTCGCTCACTACAGCCCCGGCTGGGTCGCCGGACCTTCGCTACCGTCAATGACTCCCCTCTCACCAAGAAGGTCGAAATGACCAACTGGGAGAAGGGCCACTACATCAACTATGCGGGCATGAACGAGAACCTGAACATTGTGCGAAAGCGACTGAACAGGCCTCTTACATACGCCGAGAAGATCCTGTACTCGCACTTGGACGATCCGCATGGACAGGACATTGAGCGTGGAAAGAGCTATCTCAAGCTCCGCCCAGACAGAGTTGCTTGCCAAGATGCCACCGCTCAGATGGCCATCCTGCAGTTCATGAGCTCGGGTATGGATGCTGTTGCCACACCCACCACTGTGCACTGCGATCACTTGATCGAGGCACAAGTCGGTGGCGAGAAAGATTTGGCGCGTGCATACGACATCAACCGAGAGGTGTACGACTTCTTGAGCTCTTCATGCGCTAAGTACAACATTGGTTTCTGGAAGCCAGGTTCTGGTATCATTCACCAGATTGTGCTCGAAAACTACGCCTTCCCCGGTGGTCTCATGATCGGTACCGACTCTCACACTCCAAACGCTGGTGGTCTTGGTATGGCCGCTATCGGTGTTGGTGGTGCTGATGCCGTCGATGTCATGGCTAGCTTGCCATGGGAGCTCAAAGCACCAAAGGTCATCGGTGTCAGGCTTACCGGAAAGATGAGCGGCTGGACTGCGCCAAAGGGTGAGTCTTAATCATCAAAGCGGGCTGCACTGAACGTGCACTAACATTCTGTAGACATTATCTGCAAAGTCGCTGGTATCCTCACTGTCAAGGGTGGAACTGGTGCCATCGTCGAGTACCACGGACCTGGAACTGAGAACCTGAGCTGCACTGGAATGGCCACTATTTGTGAGTTCAGAGGTGTTGAGCTGTTGCAGTAGTGTGCGCTAACAAGGGAAACAGGCAACATGGGTGCTGAAATTGGTGCCACCACCTCGCTCTTCCCATTCAACGACCGCATGTACGACTACCTCGCCGCCACCAAGCGCCAACACATTGGTGACTTCGCTCGCGGTTACGCTGCTGAGCTCCGCGAGGACGAGGGCGCCGAGTACGATGAGCTCATCGAAATCAACTTGAGCGAGCTCGAGCCACAAATCAACGGTCCTTTCACCCCAGATCTTGCTACACCAATCAGCAAGTTCGCAGATGCCGTCAAGGAGAACAAGTGGCCACAAGAGCTGAAGGTCGGTCTGATCGGATCCTGCACAAACTCCTCGTACGAGGATATGAGCAGAGCTGCGGCCATTGCTCAGGACGCGCTTGACCACGGTATCAAGGCCAAGGCCCTTTTCACAATCACACCTGGTTCTGAGCAGATCCGCGCTACTTGCGAGCGTGACGGTCAGCTCAAGACTCTCGAGGAATTTGGTGGCATGGTTCTTGGTTCGTGAATCGCTTTCTCTGAATTTATGCGGCTTTCCAAGCTAACAGGTGTGCAGCTAACGCATGTGGTCCATGTATCGGCCAGTGGGATGTCAGTTCACTCAGTCCATTTGTGCACCATACGAACTATTGCTGACCTTTTCACAGCGCCGTGACGTCAAGAAGGGCGAAGCCAACTCGATCATCTGCTCGTACAACCGAAACTTCACTGGTCGTAACGATGCAAACCCAGCCACCCACTCCTTTGTTGCCTCTCCTGACATGGTCGTTGCCATGACCCTCGCTGGCGACCTCACCTTCAACCCGCTCACCGATACCCTCAAGGACAAGGATGGCAAGGACTTCAAGCTCAAGGAGCCAACTGGCGACGGTCTGCCCACTCGTGGCTATGATCCAGGTTCGTTTCCACTCATCCCAAAGCACTAAGCACTTGTACTGACGGTCTGAAAGGTCAAGATACGTTCCAAGCACCGCCAGAGGACCGCTCTTCCGTGAAGGTCCAGGTCTCGCCAACTTCTGATCGTCTCCAGCTTTTGGAGCCTTTTGAGCCATGGAACGGTCAGGACGCCAAGAACGTCCCAATCCTCATCAAGGCTCAAGGCAAGACCACTACTGACCACATCTCTATGGCCGGTCCATGGTTGAAGTACCGTGGTCACTTGGACAACATCTCGAACAACTTGCTCATCGGTGCCATCAACGAGGCCAACGGTGAGGCCAACAAGGTCAAGAACCAGGACACCGACAACTGGGACGCCGTTCCAGCAGTGGCCCGTCAATATAAGAAGGAGGGTGTCAAGTGGGTCGTCATTGGTGACTGGAATTACGGCGAGGGCTCATCCCGTGAGCACGCTGCTCTCGAGCCTCGACACCTTGGTGGACTTGCCATCATTACCCGATCGTTCGCCCGTATTCACGAGACCAACTTGAAGAAGCAGGGTATGCTTCCTTTGACCTTCCAGAACCCAGAAGACTACGACAAGATCAAGCCAGATGATCGTATCGATCTCAAGCTCACCGATATTGGTGTTGGCAAGCCTGTTACCATGACTGTGCACCCAGCTGCTGGTGGCGAAGCTTTCGATATTACACTTGTGCACACATTCAACGAGGGACAATTGGAATGGTTCAAGAACGGCAGTGCGCTGAACACCATGGCCAAGAAGGCGGCTCAGAAATAAGTTTATGCCGAACGAGGAAGGGGATGAGAAAGAGACGTGAATGACAAGAGGAATGAAAGCAACGACTTTCGGAATCGTCGTAATGATACACAGAACGGGCGGCATTCGTCGCCTCGTGCATTACATGCGTGGGAGGCAAGGGCCAGCGCGGTCAGCGACGAGACTGTAGCATTGTGCATATTTATTTCAGGCGCGTTTGGTCGTTCCGGAGGGGATTATGTATTGTGACAATGAACTTTTAAGACCAACATTTCCTTCCTTGACAGTCCAGCTGCGAATGCACCAGTTTATGCCATGTTGCCATGGTGATTGTTATTCATACGTGATAATTGGTGCTGGACAAGTGCAGCAATACCAGCCTGAGATGTGCTTTGCATCGTGAAGATGGCCGAGATGTCGCTGTATGGCCTGAGGCAGGAACTTCGGCAGGCCGACCACCGACTTGGCGCCAAGTGGAAAATCAAGCGCACCTGCCGCAATCACACAGCCAAAGCTCACCTCCGACGACAGAACCTCGCAGCACGTTCGCACAAATACCGTCGCCATGGCCAGTACGTGTGCCGCTGGAGATTCAGTCTTGAGATTATACTGACCAGATGCGCAGAGTCAAAGAACTCGTCTCAGCACAACCAGGCTAAGAAGAACCACAAGAACGGGTACGACTGAACCGGACCGCGAGCAAACGATGATGCATCGAGCATACGAGCGCCGTCGAGAGGAGGAACGAACGAGCTGGGAAAGAGAGAATTGCGCTGACGAAGGAATGTGAACAGTATCAAGAAGCCAAAGACCAACCGATACCCTTCGCTCAAGGGAACCGATCCTAAGTTCCGGAGAAACCACAGACATGCTCTTCACGGCACCATGAAGGCATTGGTGCGTGCAGACCATTTGCACTTGGATACCAATGGACAGCGCTGACAATTGGAACAGAAGGAGGTCAAGGAGGGCAAGCGCGATGCGGCATAAACGAATTCTGTCCATTGAGTTTTGCTTTTCACTACTGCTGGGACCTGGAGCATACCGAACGGCGGTCTGACATTACGGCTTCGACACGAGAGCATGCCATGGCGCAAAAGCGAGAGAAGGGATGGAAATGGCATCGCGAGAAAGGAGATACCTGCCTGCTTGAGAAAGGCCTCATGACGAAGGTAGCTGAATTGCATGCCTGAACTGACAAGTCTCCCTCTCCACCAAGAACATTTCAGCCGAAGGTAAGCTGGGGTGGCGTCAGGAACATCTGACATTTGGCCCTTGAAGTCGCATCCTCGGATCGATGGAGTCCTCCCCCTCTTTCTTCTTTGTTCCATACTATGGCAGCAGTGTGTACAACGCCTCGCACAATCTCCATGCTTCAGCGTTGAAGGAAAATCTATCATGCCAAGATCGAGTCTTTTCGGAGCATACCATGTCATTACCAAACACGGACGCTGTTTCTATCGGCGTTTGTGCATGAAGACTGTGGTTACAGACATTCTAATACGATGCTTCATTTTCTTTGAAGAAGACGAAGCCGATCGAGAAGAGTAGGTAGCTACGCAATCCGAATCTGTTGACGTTGCCCTTCACATTGCTTCTCATTTGCTTCGGCAGGATACTGTCTTCTCCTGAAGCGCCCTTTGCATGAATATCTACAGTCCAAGTGAGCACCTGACGCTACATGGGTAACATCTGCGTACTACTGAGATTTGGCACAGATGATTGCGTTGCCGCAGACAGGAAGGGGCGAGCTCGCTCTCCGCGCCACCGTTGAGAATGCAGCGGCACAAGTTACGACAATCTTCACGTCTGATTCGCACCGATATCAAGAATGAGCGCAAAGAACTGCTCAGTTGCTGTGCCGCCTCCGCCTCCGCCTCCCTTCCGACTCTTACGCTTTTCCAGTCGACGTACGCAACGTTCTTTCCCTTCATGCACGAAACCCACTAGTGCGCTTCACGCTTCCCTTTTCTGCAAGCAAACAACAGCAGCGACGAGACGCACCCAACGTCGATTCATCGCCCCAACGTCACCTCGTCGCTCGTCATGCCTTCTCTTTTTCTCCCTGCTCCTCCACCACCACGCTGCACCACTGCTCGCACGTACGAGACGACGACACAGGTCGATCTGACCACCGCCATGGCCGACATCCAACAATGGCGACGCAAGATCCAGCCGGCGAGATCTCGCACTTCAGCAACGCCCTTTCCCGATCACGAAGAACCCGATGACTACTTCTGCACAACGCCCAAGAAGCGCATCAAACCAAAGTTGTCATCCTACTTTGGGCACAACCAGAAATCATCTTTGCAGGAAGGTGTGGCAACATCCGCAGAGCTGCCAGCATGGCCGCCAGACCAGTTCTATCCTGACCCTAAGCCGGAAGAAGTGCTGGATGAGATGATGTGTACACTTATGGCGTCTCTCTACAAGCCACTCGACCCTCGCCACAACAGCTCACTGATGTTGGTTTTCGAAGCATACAGAGACCTGATCGACGAAAACGCTCGACTTCAGCAGCTCCTCGGAGCTGAAGCTGCGTCGAACAAGGCTTTGGTCGCGAAGTTCAACATGGCCGAAAAGG
>JAASLG010000663.1:0-16900 GCA_013365235.1 Cercospora sesami
GGGCAGAGGGAAGGTTCGAGGCGCTCCGGAGGGGTGAAATGATCGATTTTTCGACAGGTGCGCACAGCTCAACAATTTCGAGATACTGATGAGATCCAAATGGAAAGCAGAGTGAGAAATGGGCGGCAGCCGGAGAAACTGTTAATCCGGTTATCCAATCTGCCATTTCGAGACCAGTGCATCTCTTTCCCTTCCACCAGCACAACACCACCTTCGACATCTCTATTCTCGACGACACGTGGTAGCGTTTCCAACGAATTTCCACACTGGGAGCTGCGCACTGCTCCCCGTGAAGATGCATCGCACGCCATCTCTACAGCCCTCTTCTATGTCCAGCCTCGGACGCGGAAGGGCAAACTGCATACCCGCCAGGCACAATGGTGCTAGCCTCGCCCTGCTCGCCAGCCCGGTACCACCACACCGAGACACCTGAATCAAGACAATGCAGATCTGATCACTTGGCTCATGGCGCGTTCTACCACAACGCCCCCACGCGTGTCTCGGATCCGCTTGATTGTCAGCGGCATCCACGCTTCCTGCTGATGAGGAACTGCTCCCGGAAGTAGGCGACTGGTCCCGAGTGACAGGGCATAGGCATGAGAACCAATGTTCACCTCCTCTTCTGGGACTTTCCGAGTCGTAAGTGCACAGAAAGGGAAATGGCGGTCTTACCAGAGTGCTGGGAAAGATCGCTCAGTACAGCCTTCTGTCCGACTCGGAAGCTGTCGTTCTACCCGTCTTGCCTGTGAGCTCAAGGTGAGGCAGGGAATACTGTTACGGAAACGTTGGTCGGCGACAAAAGGTGCATGATCTGCCGTTAGTGCAATTCCTCTAGTTTGCCTGTCTTCTAATACAATCTGGACCGCTTTGTTGCAGCTCTCAGCGATCATGCTGCTGAGATATGTCACCGTTGCAACTGCCTTACTGTTCACGAGTGTTGGCGCCAACACACTGGATTCCGAGCTCACGAGGCGTGAGAGTGTAGCATATCCACCCTTACCGACACTTTCGACATGCGCGGTAGGAAAGACTCTTAGATAATTTGCGATTTCGCTGACATGCCGCAGCAAGCCTGCCTGGCAGAGGCACTACCATCCTCCAAATGCAACAGCCCGACAGATCAGAGATGTCTTTGTGCTAGCGAAGCCTACGCCGATGCCACGGGGGAGTGCCTAGCGCGAAATTGCAGTGTTGTCCAAGGCCTGCAAACACGAAAATATTTGGCCATCACTTGCAAAGAGCCCACTCGTGATCAGGGCTCTCTCACGAGATCTGTATCCTGGGCTATGTTCGCGCTTGCCACATTCGGAACACTCGCTCGATGCCTGTCCCGCATGCGTGCTCTCGGCGGCACTGGCTATGGCTGGGACGACTGGACGATTATTTTTGGCTGGCTCATCCTCATACCTGTCAACGCCATGCTACACATAATGGTCGATGAGGGACTTGGGCAAGATATCTGGATGTTGCGGCACCCGAATTACCAGATCAGCAAGATCTTGAAATTCTTCTACATTTCTGAATGGCTGTACGTCCTCGAGGTGAATACGATCAAGATCTCTATTCTCCTTCTCTACCTGCGAATGTGGCCAGCGGAGTTTGGATGGTTTCGCAAAACATGCATCGTCTTCATGGCAGTCTTGGCGACTTTCACTGTGGTTGCGATAGCGACTCTTGGGCTTGGTTGCCAGCCCATGGATTACTTTTGGCTCAAGTGGGATGGAACGCATGAGTATGGTCGCCCCTGCCACTTCATCCGCGTAGCGTGCTGACCACGGTAACAGAGGCTACTGCATCAATCAGAATGCTCTGATCTGGTCAAATGCCGGCTTCACGATTGGGTTCGACGTCCTATGCATCATTCTACCACTCCCCCGCCTCATCGCTCTGGGCATACCCACCCGCAAGAAGATCGCAGTAGTCTTGACTTTCGCTCTCGGAGGTCTTGTCACTATTTGTTCCATTCTTCGACTCCGCACGCTCGTGGAATGGGGCAACGCGACGAACATGACATGGTATTACAACCCAATTGCCATATGGAGCAACGTCGAGCTGAACCTCGGAGTGCTTTGCGCCTGCATGCCCGCCACTGCTGGACTATTACAACGATGCTATAGCAAGGCCTCAGGCAAAGCGCTCTTAACGAATGTGCGCCGGCCGATCTCATGCGAACCGACTCCGCCTAAAGATGTGGAACACGGCATCGAGCAGCGATCTCTATACGAACTAAGGGTGCAGAATAGCAATGGCTCGCCGATGTATCATGCACGACAACTGCAAGGCTCATCTGCTAGTCTTGGGATACATCGGACACATTGCGAGCTGGACACAAGACCTGCAACGCGGAAGAATGAGATTGACCCAGAGAAGGTGGTATTGCCCGGCACGAGATATGTGCCGCCTCGAGCGAGCATCAGTCCTGATTCTGCTGTGGACCAGATGATCAGTGATGGGTACACAGAGTTTGCTAAGATCAGGCAATGACAAGAGCGCACGTCGGGAAAGCATATAATGATAAACATAATGCTAATCACGAGCATAATATGATGATACGAGACGTTACCAGAAACGGGTGCCACTACTCAATGCAACTGCGAAAGTCTACACCACAAAGAGACTATCTCAGCCATTGTCTCTCCATCAACATGCCCGAATTTATTGAGGGAAAGTGAATCCAATTGTTGAGCACGATAGCATTTGGAAAAGTGCCAGCGCCTCATGGAGAGCACGCAAGTCCATGTCGTCGCGTACCTGGTCAACACCTTACACACATGCACACAGGTTCGGCGGTCCTAGCATGTGGATGGAAACTCCATCGCAAGTTATAGTACCTTGGCTACGCATAAAAGACTTGTTGACCAAGACCGCAGGCAAATTTGTGACCCACGAGCTCCAACTCCGTGAGACTCGAATAGCAATCATATGCCAGAGCTATCAATATCAATCTCATCACATCAGCATTCGAACATCTTCGTCGTGCTGACATTAATCCTGCTCCACTTTCTCCCTTCTCTCAAGCAATTAAGAAACTGCATCGGCCAATAGACATGATAAAGCATGAACCACGGCAATGGATCCCAGACCTCATATGTCCCATCCTTCCATGTCAAAAGATGCACAGCAAAAGTCGCCACATTCCGAATGAATTCTCGCACCCCCAACTGCAAGCTCAGCACCTCCAGCATGGGAACCAACACAAGGGTGACCAGATCATGTCCGATCCAATAGTAAGCATCATTCCTCACCGGACTCGCAAGCCACTCCGGCCCATCCCTCTTCGAAACCCCATCCAAGAGCTCCAAATACCCATGAACCATATCTTCTGCTCGATTAAACAAACACACAGCCGTATGTGCCCTCGGATTACACTCAATTGGATACAACACAATCTTCTCCGCATCCTTCTCATTGGTATCTTCCACTAGAAAATCGAAAGATAAATGTCCCGTAAACCCCTTCCCTCCAGCCGCAGCATACTGCTCAGTAAACTTCAGCATCGCCTTTGAAAGCGCAGAATCCGAGGGCAGAGCTCTATAATGCATCAAAAGCTCCGCAGAAGGACATGCGACGAAAGCTCGAACACGTCCATTAATGACTAATGCGTGTGTGCAGAACTCTTCTCCTTGAATGAATTGTTGCAGGATCCAAGGCTCTTGTTGAGAAATTCGTAAACGGTCGAGGTATCTGCTTGTTTCTTCGGGGCCGCCTTCTTTGGGTAGAAGTGTCATAATGTCCCCGCGAGCTTTGTCGTCCATTCCGATGGTTTTCATGATGTATTTTCTTCCTTTGGGAGCGTTCTGTAAAGCGTCCTCGACTTGAGATCTCTTCGTGATCGTTCTTGTTTCCGGAACTGTCAGACCCAGCTCTTCTGTTCTTTTTATGAATTTGTCTTTCTCGTGGAGCATTGTTGTTGTTGCGACGTCGAATTGGACGGCTTTGCAGTTCGTTCGCGATTCGATGATCTCTTTCGCTTCGCCATCTTCGACTGCAGAGGCCACTCCTGAACAGCTGACCCAGAGGTCGACTTTCTCTTTCAGAATCACGTCAAGTAAAGATTGAACGTAGGGTCCGGATGACTTGGAGGAAGGTTTTCGGAGAGTGTGGAATTTGTTCAGCGAAGCTGAGAATCGACCACATGCATATCCAGGTTCGAAGTCTGCTCCGATGACAGTATGTCCGGCTTGATGAAAGGCTCGTGCGAGGACAAGGCCTTTGGTCATGCCTACGCCTGTAACGAGGATTGTTTTCTTGCTTCTTGTCGGAGCAGTCTCATTGCCGGTTGGTGACTGTTGACCTGTCCGACTACCTCTTTGTGAAATCTCATCTCTGCCAGAAACAAACCGAATTCCATAGCTGCTGACGAGAATCGTGATGTCCAATGGCAAGAAGACCAGACTGAGCAGGATCAAAGATATGTTCTGTGCCGCATGGAAGCTCCACGGTGACTGAGCATTGAGCAGCATCTGGACAAATACGTGAAAGCTGCGAATTGCTTGCGATGATCTTTCGCCAGCCCTGCCTGCCTTGCGAATTCTCGAGATGCCGGTGAGAAGGATCAACTTTTCAGGTGCTCGCTTGGCTTGACACGAGCTCGCAGAGCTGTGAGCCGTGCCTATGCAAGAAGCTCTGACCCTGCATGGACAAGCTGATATTGCGGCTAGGGCATAGTGTGGCTGCATGAAAGACTCAGGATGACGTGCACGACCGGAGAATTTCGCTCGGAGATGTCAACCTCAATGCCTCTACGCGTCAGTTACAAGTTGGAAAGTTGCGTGATTGTATATTGAAAGTGGGATGTTTTGCCCCACTCGACTTGACACGTCAAAATGTCAATGATCAAGTCGATGTTTTGAGACGCGGCAGTATACTGATTAACAATGGTATTGTAACATGAATAATTCGTAGCTCTCTTCTGCGAGAGACTTCTATGTAATCATCATCTTGAGCTATGATGTTCTATTTCTATAGAGAACTGTTTAGCTCGTTCCATTGACGGCATGGCCGTTCACGCCATTCTGGAGGCCATCAACACCCTCGGGTCCCGACGCTGCCTTCTTTGCAGCCTTCACGCCATTGACGGCGACTCCATTGCCGTTGGCATGTCCGTTGACACCATTGGTGTGACCATTGGTGCCATTGGTGATGGCTTGCTTTGTGTCATCATTGATAACATTGATCTTCTTGAGACCAGCAGATGAGCCATTTGCGTGACCATTGGTGCCTGCAGTGGCATCGACTGCCTTGTTGTTCAAAGTGTAGCCAGTGTCACTGCTGTCGACAAAAGCCTCGATACCCAGTCCATTACGTGGGTAGGACTTGCACATCTCTTTGTGCTTGCGAAGCGCCTCATTCATCTCCTCTTTCTCAACGTCATTCAAGAAGACGCAGCTACCAAGTGGGCTTGGGATAGCAGCTCGCAACTTGCCGTCACGAGTCTTCAGGATAGCGGCGGTAGCCTTCTCAAGGACCTCCTCGGTAAAGTCCTCGTGGTCCATGGAGAGGCCAGTGCGAGAGAACAAGTCGAGCAGACGCTTGTAGTCGCTGTCTGGCAGGTTACCACGCATGTGGGCAAGCGTGGCAGAGTATGCCATGTCGATAGAGATGGCATGGCCGTGGCGAAGGGGAACATCGGGAACCAACTCGTGGAGTGGTGACCAGCTGTAATCATGTCAGTGACTGGGAGACTCGTGATGCCGAGATTGTACATACGTATGGCCATAAGCAATAACACGGTCGAGGCCAATTTCGTGCAAGTTTGGAGTTTCTAGCTTCAGCATCTCGTGGATGCCAGCTCTGTTGATCTCGTCACAAGCCTTGGTAACCTCTTCGGTGGTATCATCAGAACGGCCGAAGCCAGTCTTGATAATCTGCTCGGCATACTTGTCAAGCAAGTCAAATGTTGGCAAGTGTGCACAAGACGAGATTTTGATCAGCTCCGCGAAACCATTGCGGATCTGTGCCTCTGGCAAAGTGCGAAGGAAGGTGAAGTCGAGGAAGGTATGAATCGGCGCGTGGTATGCGCCCAGGCGGTTTTTGTAGTTGCCGTAATTTACAGCCACTTTGATCGAGACGGAGGCATCGATCAAACCGATCACAGTAGTGGGGATGCGAATGAAGTTTGTGTTTCTGCGGTAAGCGGCGCAAGCAAAACCAGCAACATCGGTGACCAAGCCACCTCCGATAACGAGAACCGGCTCCTAACGTTGTTGTCAGCTCTCTATATTTTTTGCCCTTTCCCAATAGAACTATCTCACCTTTCGGTAGATGCCAAATTTGGTCATGGAATCCACGATGCTCAAGAAAGTATCAATGCTCTTGGCCTTCTCGCCGATCATGGTCTTGTGGACCTGAAGCTCAATGTTGTAGTGGTCGAAGTATTGCTGCATCTGCTCGCCATAGACATTGAAAATGTTGGTGTCCATGACTGCCAGGGCCCTGCCCCAGCGCTCGTAGCACTTGGCAAGTTCCGGCTTGCGTGTATCGAAAACATTGTCGATGAATGTGAAATCATATTCGATCTTCTCATAGCCCTCAACGTGAAAGCCGTTGGACGTTTCCGCCACAGTAGCTTTAAGATCAGACATTCTGGCTGTTGACTCACGAAAGAAAGCGTGAGTCGATTTGAGGAGCTAAGGAAAGAGCTCGACTGTTCAATTGTTGTTTTCGTGTGGAGGAAGTGAAAGGCAGAGCTTCGGCGGCTTCGCAGAGGTTTTATACCTCCTGCAGAACTCGCATAGTTCCGCCGTGGGCTCCTTAGACCCGGACGATTCCATGTTGATTGCGTTAACAATTTGCTAGTGGCATCCTGGAGCTGGTCGCAGAAAGTTGTCTGAGCAATGGCATAATCCGCGCAGGTCCACAAGAGCATCCGGAAGCTCGACTGGGAGCCGGTGCAACGACCGGTCTAGCTGCAGGTAGACGAAGGACAAGCGATCCAGCTCCGACCAGTGTGAGCAGACACAGAAGGCCATGTCGACTCGATATGGAGTAGCGTTACGACGCAGTAGAGTGATGATGTCGTACAAACAGCTGCATGTGACGACGCGATGAGCGCGTCGCGGGGCACTCATTCGCCCACGCGCGTGGCGGCACGGAGCACGTTGCTTGGGACCCTTCCGACCAAGCCATCGAATTGTGTGATACTGCGGAGCCTCTCCCGATTAGATCGCAGATGCGTTGCAGAAGTGCCAGATCTTAGCGCGCTTTTCTACCAAGATAGATCGGTGTCTGCAGATCGTCGTCGACCTTGCAGGGTCTTGTGTGTTGTCCCTTGCATTCGATTTTTCGACTTCATGAGCGCACATTTGCAATACCGATACTTTTTGTCTTTCCACTTTCCTTCATGTTCCCTCTCAACGAGTCTCGGAAGATCCTTGCGACATCGCGGAGAAGATCTTGGCCCATGGTTGGGATCAGGCCGAATCAATTGCGTCATGCAGGCTGCAAGACAGTTGGCAGCAGTGGGTACTTGCTCCTCGGCATCATCCTCGCATCATGAGCTCCGCTTCTCCTCATCCACGCGCGGGATTGTGAGAAGAGAGTTGTGGGAGTGGTGATAGCTTTGCATAAGCGACCGGCCATAAATCTGAGATATAGCCGACCTGCATTAGGCTGAGTCGCAGCAGGATTTGGTCCCAGCATCCTGTACCATTGTCGCGAGCTACTGATGCAATTGCATATGAAAGCTAGGCCTTGTAGATCAACTGCCGTCGACTGTGGTATGCTGCAGCTTGACTGAATCGACTTCGACGACACCAGCCGACTTTTTCCGCCGCTGAACCGATCGCTTCAATTGTCCTGGCTGCTTCTTTTCGACAAGCTACAACAGCAACAGCAAGATGCCTCGAGCTGAAATCTCGGAGAGCATTGTCGGGATGTCAGGATCATGGTCCTCAGCGCAGCGGCTTCCAAGCTCCTGCACTGTTTATCCTGTGTGCGCAACACCTGCTCCGGTGAGCGGAATGTGTAGTTGTCGCCGTCGTCGGTGGCCAAGAATGGAATGCTGGGTAGCAAGTGCAACCGCCCTGTGCTAAAGCAATACCCGCGATCAACTCCCGAGGGCATTGTACGCGGCAATGAAGAGGCTGTTCTGGTGAGTAGCATAGCTAATGCCACGTCCAACATTGTGTAGAGTGCTGCTACCCAGCTAGTCAGCGTCCACCTCGAGTGCATCAGATCGGCTCAATTGGCTGCGCCCTCACAGCTTGCGTCCTCGCTCGCCAACCGAGCAGTGGCATTCACATGTCAAATCACTCCATGCAGGTCTGATGATGCTGACAGGAGCGGATCGCCTGATCACGTCGACAAGGCTCGTAATTGCTACAATGGTCCGTTTTCGGAAGCAGTCGGACTTGTTTCAGAAAGTGGGCTCCGTACCGGACGTCTTGGTCTTGGAAGACATGCATCGTATGCAAGAAGATGTCGCTTATATGGAGTCTGGCAGGGATCGCTCTCAGAGGCGGTGTGTGATCTGGTGTTAGAGGGATAGCTGTGATCAATGTTTCGCGCTGTCAGCTGCACGCCAGACGTGTGCGAGTTTCCGTGAGCATCGAAAGACTGCTTGTGAAGCGACGTGAAGAGGAACAAGTGAAATGGCCATGAGCGGTGAGGAGAGGAGGCAGGAGAGACTAGGACAACCGGGCTTGGCGTACTGTGCTGAGGCCTCAGGCAAACGCAAGTCAGCTGTGGGATGGTACCGCAGGATCAGCGCCTGTGATGTGGCAAAGTCGCCATCTTCATAAAGTGTGTGGGTGGAGGCTATTGAGGTCCACTGGATCCAAATGGCGTCACCTGAAAGGTGGGCAAGCCCTGCTCGTAGAGCATCCATTCTCGCGCGCGCGTACACTGGTTGTCTTCGGCATTCGATGACAGAAGTCGACAACTGCGAACATCCACGACCAGGTCCCGAAGCGAGCCACAATTCAAGCTTGAAGCTTTTGACAGCTGTATGCCGAATCCCTGTTAAGCGAAGCAGGTGGAAATGCTTGTATCTGGCGATCAGGTGCCGGCTATCCTGAATATTTCCAGCTATCAGACGAACGTTCTGCGGACTGGAGCCGAGCTCGGTTGGTGCTTATGTACCTCGATTGTCAATGATCGTCCATATTGCACTCTGGGCGCAGGGAGAAGGGCACCGCATGCCGCTGCACATATCGAGAATCTTGCGCGAAGAAGTCCGGCGCTTCGGGCGGGAATGAGTCCGCGCTGCACAAAGGATGTCCGTTGTTAGTTGTTTGCATTCAAGTCCCTCCTGCAACGCGCAGAGATTGTCTTATACAGGCTTTCGTAGGTTGACGCCACACCATAATACGGGTGCTAGGTTCGTCGCACAATCGAATGTGAAAAGGCTGATGAGCCAGAGGACTATGAGGACCGGGATTGGCGCAAGTAGAACTTCGGTGCGGCTTAGAAATGGTAACGCTGCGAGCGCATGTTAGCGCCCTGCGTATCGCATTGCGTCGACGAATCTCACCATTATAGCCCAAGAACGTGATGACAAAGTAGTAGCTCAATGCCATGAGGTACATTGTGTTTCCAAATAGGTTTGACACCCAATAATCCTGGGCAATGAGAGGCATGAGTAGAAATTGAAGAACGTAAAGGAAGGTCCAGATTGGCAAGTACGCTCGAATGGAGACCTGCAAGATGTAAGTATCTGGTCAAAGAAGTTTGCTTCTGCAGACGTACGTCGAAGCAATAGCCAAACTCTAGCCCTTCATCACCGGCACCCAAGCCTCCGCCGCTTGGAGGACCAAAAAGCCCCTGTCTTCGCTTCCCCAACACACGACCCACCAGAAAGTACATTGCAGTACTGACGACAAGACTAGTACCGAGAAAGTGCACAAGCACAAAGGCTATGGCTACTCGGAAAGTCCTCCCGAACCCATCGGCATATGCCAAGCCCCACGCCAACCCAGTCAGAAACAGGAATAGACTCAATAGGTAGGTAAAGGCCGGATCAGCTCGATGGTACGAGTTCTTGGTTTGTTTGTGGTAGTAGATGTTTCGGAATACCTTTTTCGGAGCTATGATTAGATGCGTCATCTCCCAAATTGCTGTCTCGAAGTCCATAGACGTAAATTTGAATAGACGCCGGAAGAAGGGCGGTATCCGCATAGTTGTTGTGGTACGTCTTGAGGAAGACATGTTGACTGTATATGTGTACGTAGGCCTGGCGGAGGTCTTTACAGTCGAGAACGAGCCCGGCGGTCTTTCTGTGTGATTTTCAGGGGAGCAGGCAGGCCGCAATCATTTCCGACGGATCCCGTGATTTTCTAGAGTTCTCCTTTGATGCTGAAAGTTGAGAAGGAGTGACTAAATGGTGTTGTGTGAAGCGTGCGTGGTTCGGGCCTTGTTTGCATATGACAATAGAAAGTGTTCCTGCAGCCAACTGTTTGAACAAGAGCGGAAGTGAGGTTGGCGCCTTCCGGCGGCCGGCAGCTCCCGCAGCAGCTGCTTCCTTGTCGAGGCATCAACAACTTCTCCAACCAACATCATCACAACACCCACATCGCAACTTGCGCCGCCCTCACCTTCATTCGACCACTGTTCCGACTACGCGCGCTTCATCACCTCCCAGTGATCTCCTTTTCCATTTCCGCAGAGGCGCGGCGCAGCGCGACCTGTCTGCGAATCTTGGTAAGACCGACCTGCGCAGAGCCTTTGTCTACCGCTTGCGCCTCCACACCCTCGTTGCGCTCGAGGCGCATTGCGTCGCATAGAAATGGCCGACGAGTACGATCCGACTGCGCCACCAACCTTCGATGCCGCCGCAGTCGAAGACCACGAGGATAGCTACGACCCGGCCAGCTATGGCGACGACGGCGGCCAGCAGGACGATGCCAATGACGAAGACGACGACTACGACCCCTCAAGTATGAATTATGGCGAAGACGCCGCGCAGTCGACCCCAGCACAGTCGAAGCCGCAAACTCCTACGCAAGCAGAAACGACAGCCCCGAAGTCGCAAACCAAAGTCGCTGGCTTCATAGTGGAAGAGAGTGACGATGAACAAGACACGAGCGTGCCGCCGGCGCCATCGCAGGTCAACGGCAATATAGGCGCTCACTCTGGTCTTGGTGCTGTCGCGCAGTCTGAAGCGCAGGATGTATCGTTAAATAGTGCACCACATGTTGACACAGCTGAAGCAAGCTCAAGTCTCAATGGGTTCACTGTTCCAGTCCCTGCATCTTCTAGTACTCCAGTTGCTCCAGAAATTACATTGCAGCAGACAGCTCCACCGCCAGGTCAAGATGGTAAGACAGTGTCTGCCGCGGCTTCTGTGCAGCCAACACCGCAACCCACTCAACAGAGCATTGCGCCGACGCCGCAGCCTCCGGCGCAGCAATCCAGCCTCCCTTCAGTACAGGCTCCACCGGCAAGACTTCCACATGACAAGGTTGGGCAGCTCGAGGACCGCATCAAAGATGACCCTAAAGGTGACATTGATGCGTGGTATGAGCTCATCAATCACTACACCGCCAAGGAACAGTACGACAATGTCAGGAATGTGTATCGGAGATTCTCAGAGGTGTTTCGGACAGCGGTATGTACTCATTCTCCCTTTCAAGTTCTTTTCATTCGGGCGATGCGGCCGGGGAAATTATGTGTGGAGGTGCGAGAGTGTGGAGATTTAAGAGCGTGATGTATCATGATGGCAGTGGCGATGTATGGCGGACTTGGGCGGACAAGTAGTCCAGTGCAGTGGTTGCAGGACTTCTGCAGATTCTGCGTCTCTATTAACGCAGCAGCTGACGTGTGGTAGGTCAAGCTCTACCAGGACTGGATCAAGTTCGAGAGTGATCTCGATCGGCGGCATGATGTCAGCGTAGTTGTCAATACTGCGCTCGCGAAGGAGCAAATCTATCATGTGGCACTATGGAAGATCTATCTTGACACCGTCCGAAGAGAGCATCCTCTTGTCGGAGCCTCGACCGGTGCGAATCGAAACATGCATCTTGCGGCCTTCGAAGCGACCTTGGGCGCGATCGGCATAGATCCAGATGCAGGTGAAATCTGGCGAGAATACGTGGACTTTGTTAAGGATGGACCAGGAACGCTCGGTGGACAAGGATGGCAGGATTTGCAGAAGGTCGATTTGGTCCGGAAGGCCTATCAGCGAGCCACCAAGGTTCCGCATTCCGAACTCGTGAAGCTGTGGAAGGAGTATGAAGCTTTCGAGATGAGCATCCACAAGCAAACCGGCCGAAAACACGTTCAGGAGCAGAGTCCGCATTACATGCAAGCTCGGACTGCGCGTATGCAGCTCGAACAGAAACTTCAAGGACTCGATCGGACATCCTTGCCGCGGCTGCCACCCATTTACGGTTGCGCTGGGGAAGACGAATTTGGGGAGCAAGTAGAGAAATGGCGTTCGTGGATTGCATGGGAACGCGACGAAGATCCACTGGTATACAAAGGCTCGGAGGATGAGGAGTGGCGGAAGCGAGTCATCTACGCCTACGATCAAGCGACGATTTTTCTATGCTTTTACCCACAGATCTGGTTCGAGGCAGCCTCATGGTGCTTCTCTACGGGGATTGCCGATGTCATCGCACGTGGCGACGCATTTCTGGAGAGAGGTATGCAGATGAACCCCGAATCCGTGCTCCTCGCCATGATGAAGGCAGACCGTATCGAGAGCGACCTCGAACCCGGGAACACCGAAGAGGTCCTCATCCGCAACGGCGACAGACTCGACAAGCCGTTCGCTGATGTGCATGCCGCGCTTTACGCGCTCCGTAACAAGGCAATGGACAAGGACAAGGTGGCCCTCTCTCAGATTGAAGCGCACTTCAACTCACTGCCGCCGGAAGAAGAGCCACAGAATGCACAGGAGGATGACGACGAGGACGAACCAGCTGAGAAACCTCTGACCCGCACAGAGCAAAAGAAAGCCCAGATCGATGCAGTAAAACAAGCATCAGCGGCGCACCTTGACATGTTCAAGCGCACGATATCATACGTTTGGGTAGCGAAGATGCGGGCTTTCCGTCGTGTGCAAGGTCAAGGACGGGCACCGAAGAAAAATGACGAGCAGCCCAAGCCGTATGTCAAAGGTTCAAGAGCAATCTTCAGCGAGGCACGGCCAGGCGGACCGCTTTCAAGCGAAGTGTACATCGCAGCCGCCTTGATGGAATGGCAATGCTACCGGGACCCTTCTGCTATCAAGATCTTCGAGCGTGGCATGAGGTTGTTCCCCACCGACACTGCTTTCATCCTCGAGTACATCAAGCATCTGATTAGCACACAAGATGTCACAAACGCTCGAGTTGTGTTCGAGTCCACAATCCCGAAGATTATGGGAAGCACAGAGCTTACCCACGAGCAGAAGCAGGACAGCTGCCGCCCATTGATTGGCTACATGCATGACTTTGAGAGCAAGTATGGCGACCTGGCACAGATTCACAAGATCGAGAAGCGCATGGCTGAGATATACCCTGACGAGCCTGAGATCGCTCGCTTTGCTCACCGTCTGGAACTGCCTACATTCGACGCGATTAATGCACAAATCATCATCAGTCCGAGCCAGGCACAGCCGAAGCCTATTTCGTCCCTGCCACCGGGTGCTGCCGCTCAGCACATAATGGCAGGACAGTTAGCTACGAGCATCGAAGGGCCAACTTCCCCAAAGATGGGCGGTGCTGCACCCGAGATTCTACTTGGTCCGAACGGTCCATACGTCGCTTCGCCCAAGCGCCCTCTTGAGTCTGACGATGATGGTCCCAACCGCAAATTCATGCGCGGAGAATCACCCCTCAAGAACGCTCCTGGAGTGCGCCTTGCAGCTACGACATCCGGTTCCGGCAAGGGAGGTTTCGCCACAAAGACTTTCGTCCCCGTCAATGGTCCTCCTGTGCCAACTGGAGTCTCTGCTCCGCCCCCAGGACTTCCGCCTATGCCCATTGGTCCACCTCCTCTCCCAGTCGCGGTCTTGAATGTGCTGTCCATCATTCCGCCTGTTCACACCTACGTCGGCACGAGGCTTGATCCAGCGAAGCTTATTCAGCTGGTGACCAGTGTTCCAATTGAGCAGACTCGCGCTGCTCATCAGAATGGCACGCTGAACTTGAAGTTCCGACCATTGTAGCATGGTGCTTGGATGTAGAATACTGCAGTGAGTCGATGGGCAGCATGGAGTGGTGACCTCGAGGTCTTCGAGGATGACGGCGGTCTGTGGACGACAGGCGCTGTGACTTGTTGCTATGGCGAGACGGAACGTCACTCTTCTTGTACTATAGGACTTGTGCGAATGACCAACACAAGATGGTCAAAGAATTACAATACGTGAAAAGCTTCAAGCCCGTTTCATTCCCTATTACCTATGCCACAGGAGATTGTTCATCAAATTGCAAAAGTCCCGTCTCGTGCCTGTTCCATTCAAGTGCCTATAGAAAATGTGACGTGGAAGTGAAGACATGTCACCCCATCAGCCAACAATCAAGCTCACCTTGGAGCTGACCGGACCTCGGACCCGACCAACCAAATCCGCCGAACAACAACTCCATCACATTCAAGCAAACAACGCCTCTCCACCTCTTGCTCTCCGGACCGCGATACCCAGATTCCCACATCATGGCGTCCAGAATACCGTTTACCGCCATGCGCGCTCTCACCCGTCGCCCGATCACGAACGCGATTGCTCAGACACGCTCATTCCAGACCTCACGCACTCTGCGCGCAGACGCTGTCGTTTCGCCGAAGAAACCTATTGGAGCTTTCCGAGGATCGTGAGTGCTATCTCTCATATTGTCACTGTAATCTATACGGGAGGGGGCCAAGGGGAAAGGTGAACGCGACAGCTCCATGGAGCTCCGCACGCGCAGAAAGAGCTGGAGCGGCAATGGTTATTACTGATCCGGGTGAAGGATATGGAAGCTCAGAACAGCTTGAATGGCTTCTTTTCGCACTATGGGAAGAGCTGGGGATGACGAGATTTTACACATCACGCGCTTGGTCCTAAGCTCTGGAGTACATGGGCTAACAGTACAGATTATTCGGCTTCCTTCTCGGAACAGTAGGAGCTGGTGGAGCGCTGTACTACTACGTCGTGGATCAGTACAAGGTTTCGAATGAGCTGTTGACGGAGGATATCTATGTGAGTCTCATCCATGTGCTATACATCTAAAGCTCTCGGCAATCGGGCGTGATGACAATGCTATGGCGAATTTGGCTGCTGAAGAAGCTGAAGCTGATGTGTCATGTTCTTGATAGGCCTTGCAATCGGCTGTGCAGAGGCTAGAGGGATATGTGAAGGCACTGGAGGCGGAGATCCCGAAGAAGAAGTAGACATGGTGAAGGAGGCTGGGATGATATCAAAGAGCGAAAGTTCGGCAGAAGCAGGCGGAGAGAGTGCAGCAAGGGACGCATATGAGAGTATACGGCAATGGGTTAAGGTAGGAGCATCGCATCTGTATTTTATGCAGGCCTAGCAAGCGAAGAGCATTGTGGTGATTTGAACACAGCAGGCGAACGCATTCGTGAGCGGGCATGGTCACTTCAGATGGTCATTGATTGCTCGCTGTACAAGATCAGTCACGAAATGCCCTACCCACCACAGAATCCCAGGTTCATATGCCAATACAAATTCCAATCCCGGAGCTTTGTCAGTTGCATGCTCCTTCCAAACGCCGCGCAAGTATGTCTTCCGCCATCTGCATCGGGCGGCGTTTGCGCGTGTCCATGCGCTCAGCACTCAGCGCACCTGTCCTGTGGCTGCCCCATAACCTGTCAATCTAGACATCGTTGACATTCCGCACGCTCAGGCCTTGCTCAAGCCTTGACAGCAGACTTCGCCTTCTCTGCAGCCTCAGTCGCAACAGCCTTGGCCTTCTCCGTGGTTCCACCAGCAACGGCCTGGCCCTGCATCACAGCGCCAGCAGCAACAGCTTTGCCCTGCTCCACCTTTTCCGCTGCGATCTTCGCAAGCTTCTCCAATTGCTCTTGTCTCATCTTTCTCACAGCTCTGAACAGCAGCACGAAAAGCAGTTCGACTCGTTCCTTGGTCATCATCAGAATGCCCTGCACGAGGAAGCCCTTGATGAGCTGAGGAGCAACACCCTTCCAGAGCCCGAGGATTCCATCTCGTTCAACGGTGAACTTCATGACTTCTTGGAAGGATTTGAAGGGCTTGCCCATGCGCTGTGGCGGAGGCTTAGATTGTAGCCCGACTTTGGCGATAATGAGGGGCTGGGTTGCGATGGTGGCCATCATTTTGGAGAGGGCGCCGAGGACTGATTTCCATTTGTTAGCAAAATTTGTATTCGAATGCTTCGAGGCAAAGACTCACGGAAAGCCTCATGAGGCGCCAAATTCGACTTTCCAGGAAACATCAATGTGCGCAATCTCTCGTAAGCACCATATGTGATACTGGGGTTCACGACCAAGACCATCGAAGCCTTGATGCCTCTCCACAACCCGGCAAGACCATCTTGATCAATGACCTCCTTTGCCGTCGCCAGGATGGTTTTCCTCTCGCCTTTTCGCTGGGTCTGTTGTCTCGTTGTCACCACCGCGATCGGAATTGTGAACAGTTGCGCCAAAGCACCGGCCACGGCACCCAAACTCAACTCCACTGCTGTGCTCGTTCCCTTGGAATCTACCCGCGCATGATACATTTCTCGCACCAGACTGTACCAGTAGAAGTATGCGAAGTTTGTGCTCACGACGCCGATCAAGTTGCCTGCCAGGCCATTGAAAAGTCCTGATACACCTTCTTCATCAACGATATGCCGGATCGCGTGCATTGTGCCTTCATAGTGAACATGTCCCTCCTCATCAACATAAGTGTCTTTCGCATTTCGCTTGACCTGTGTCTGGAGTCTGGTTTTGACGAGATCGAGTGGGTATACGACGCTGTTGGCTACGAGAGCTCCAGCAGAGCCTGCCAGCGCAAGACCCC
>JAASLG010000664.1:0-16616 GCA_013365235.1 Cercospora sesami
CCTCTCAGTGACAGTGCCTTGCCTCTTAAGCGTTGGCACGCCGGCCGATAGTGAGGGTGCCTGGAATGCTGGGTTTCGCAGCAGTCTCTGGTATATAATGTTGTACCGTTCCTTAAACACAGCCGTCTTCTGTCTCGGATTTGGAAACGGTGTAGCCTTGGCCTCAATCTTCACGAAATGCTTCTTGCTTGCGTCGTAAGTGAAACGAGGCTGCTCGAAGGCACTGATGACCTTCAACCAGTTCCTTGGCTCTTGACTCCCATGTTCTTCTTCCTCGGCACCAGGAGCTGGACTTTGCACTCTCAGAGCACTCAAACCAAAAGAGCTGCCTTGTCGCTCCAAACTTGGTCGATCGCCCAGCAGATCTATCGCAGAGTCGTTGCCAAATGTGAAACTGTTTTGTCGGCTTGGATTCAAGCTATTCCCACTCTTTGGTGTCCCAATTCTGCCGTCACTCATGCACCCTTCTAATGTTTTCAAGATTGTCTGCATCATTTTGCCGTCCTCGACAATGACGGGGCCGTTCTCAGCCTTCCACAATTTGGCCACCTCCTCCAACACCTTCTCTCCGGTTCCCTCTTCTCGCCATCCTGAGCCACAATGCCGGCCGATGAATGTGGCTAATGCTTGAAGTGCGGAAGAGTTGAGTGTAAGGTTATGCTTTTTCGTGAAAGTCCTGAAGGCAAGCGGGCGTAATATCGTCGGCGGGAGCAGTATAGGAAGGATAGTCGCAATCTGAGGCTTGAATGCCGGTGGGGCGGGAATGGGTCGCTTGCTGGCGGTGGGCGGAAATGGGTGGGCGGGAGTGCCAAAAGCTGGCGACGACGAGAAGGGATTCTGCGTCGTATTTAGAGGATTCGCCATGTCGTTGCAGGCAGACAATATTGTTGCCCGTGTTATCGGTGCATCAGCAGAGTCTCGACACGGCACGCGTAGTGGGACGCGCCTGCCACTTTCACGAGTGGCCCGTGCGTTTCGCGTCACGTCAGGAAGTCGCGTTTGTTCCGTCGCATACTGCAGCTTCCAGCTTCTTGTTGGATTCGCAACTTCGCAGCCGCTTCTTACGCATCCACGACAACATTCACTTTCATTGCACGAACCACTGACAACATGTCTACCGATCCCCAAATCGAAGTGGCGCAACAAGCAGATGCCGAAACAGCCCAAGATCTGCCTGCCAACCTGGAACAGCTCAAAGCAGAGGCTACGAGGGAGTATGCGCTGAAAAACTACAACGCCGCCGCCGAGCGATACGCCGATGCTTGCGAGGTGCAGGACGAAATCAATGGGGAGATGTCGATCGAGAACGCCGATCTGTTGTATCAATATGGTCGCTGCCTCTACCATGTTGCCGTCGCAAACTCAGACGTGCTCGGCGGAAAGGTCGCAAGCAGCGAGGAACCCAAGAAGAAGAAGCGCAAGATCGCCAAGAAAGAGGAGAATGGTGAAGGTAGCAGCAGCAGTCTGATCGGTGATGCCATCAAGAGCGGCGAGCAGAAGCTGGCTGAGGACGTCGTGGAGGCTGCAGTGGAGAGCAAGGATGGCATCGTGGCAGAGAGCAGCGCAGAGGGCACAAAAGAAACGACGAAACCAGGCAACGGCAGCAATCCCTTCTTCCAGATCTCCGGCGATGACAACTTTACCGACAGCGAGGATGACGATGAAGATGGCGAGGGTAGAGAGGATGGGGAGGAAGAGGAAGATGACTTTGCGATCGCCTTTGAAGTGCTCGATATGGCGCGCATATTGTTGACACGAAAGTTGGAATCCCTACAGGACACGAAGGACAAGTCGACCGAAGAGAAGCCCGAAGTGCGGCAGATCAAAGAACGATTGGCAGACACACACGACTTGCAGGCGGAGATTGCGCTGGAGAACGAACGCTTTGCAGATGCCATCAACGACACGCGAGATTCATTGGCGTTGAAGCTACAGCTATATCCAGAAGAGAATTCCCTCATCGCGGAAGCACACTTTAAGCTCTCACTCGCATTAGAGTTTGCATCAGTAACGTCTACGCAAGAGGATGCCAATGGAGAGAACAAGGTTGCACAAGTTGATGAAGCGATGCGCGAAGATGCGGCGAAAGAGATGGAGCTCGCCATCGCATCATGTCGAGCACGCATCGCCAAGGAGGAGGCTTCGCTCCCAACGCTAGATGATGCGAAAGCCGCAGATGTGAAGAAGTCTCTTGCAGATGTAAAAGAGATGGTCGGCGAAATGGAGACTCGTCTAGAGGATCTTCGCAAACCCGCAACATCGCTTTCTGCTATGCAGAACCTGGGACCAGCCGGCGCGCCTGGAGGGGAAGAAGAGGCCATGCGAGGCATTCTGGGTTCTCTGCTGGGCGAGAGTAAGGGAGAGCAGCAGAAGCGGATACAAGAGGCAACAGCGAAAGCCAATGACTTGACGGGCATGGTGAAGAAGAAGAAGCCCAAGGCGGCGGAGACACAACCTGCACCGGTAGTCGAAGGCAAGGGAAAGCGAAAAGCTGACGACGGAGACGCCGCCGCAGCTACGAACGGTAATGGAAAGAAGGTAAAATTTGCAGAGGCAGTTGAGGAGGCCAATACTTGAAGGACATTCGGCGACTCTCTGCAGGAAACTCAGGACGGCTACGACAGAGCGATTTAATCAATTCTTCAGCGACCATGTGTATGTGCAAAATGCATCGATACCCTTTCGCATTGTGGCTTAGGGGCGCACTCAAA
Organism: Cercospora sesami; assembly: GCA_013365235.1. Classification (NCBI taxonomy): domain Eukaryota; kingdom Fungi; phylum Ascomycota; class Dothideomycetes; order Mycosphaerellales; family Mycosphaerellaceae; genus Cercospora; species Cercospora sesami. The sequence goes on from JAASLG010000664.1 coordinate 2,712, forward strand.
ATGTGAACCAATTTCCCCTACGAAACCTCTCTTCCTCCCTTATCTCGGGCACATCATCTCAAATCACTTACGTGGTCTTGGCATATTATACCGCACCGATGCAGCTAACATACTCGACAGTTCACGATCAAGACAGAGAATCTTTCGGCTCCTCATCATTGCCGAACACAACCCTGCTGATCATGTTCCCCAGCCCGTTCTCATCCGCGTCGGATTCCGTATTGACTGTTCTCGGTCCGTCAAGCACTATTCTCCCCTCCTCGACGCTCTCTACGCCTACGGTGCCATTTCCCTCAGCCCCAGGACCAAGCTCATCGGCGCCATTGCCTTCGGCAATTCTCTCCTTAGGCTCCACTTCGACTTCCGAGTCTGAATCACTTTCGTCGCCTGCTTTGTTCCCATGAATGCTCTCACGGAGCTCCTTGATCTGCAATTGCAAAGAATCCAGGCATTCGCCTACTCCTAGCAAAGCTTCAGCGTATCCTGTGAGACGAGTTTCGAGAGACCTGAAAAGTGAGGTAAGTTCGGCGCTTGTGTATGATTCTCCATCAGCTGGTGCAGGAGGAGCCGGGAGTATTGAGTCTTGGGCCGTGGAAGACTGTTCAATGCAAGCTGATGGGATGTTGAGGCTGTCCTGTCTCTGGAGGAAATCCTGGGACTGAGCTTCGTAGTTCATGTTCGCAATACACTGATCTTTTCTCTTCGAATGCCAGGATGGGCTGAGGAGAAAAAAACAAGAAGAAAGGCACAGCGAACTTCTCTTTTATTGAGCAGCTGTACTGACAGCATTCACTTCCGCTCTGCCTGCAAGACGTGCGCCTATATGCAATGAGGAGAACGAAGAAGGAATCGTGACGCAGACCTGTGGCAAATCCAATTCCACCTCCATCCCCAACTCCCACCATTCACGCCAAATCTCTCCAGCGACTACATAAAATCCAACACCTCCCTCCCTCAAATCCCCCCTCAACTTCTCGCCCACCCCCTCTCCATCCCAAACTCACCCTCACCCTGCCCACAACCTTCTCACTCCCAAATGCACCAATGTCCTCCGATCCCATCTCCCACGAGACCGCCCAGGAAGAGACCTCTTCCACCAAGCTCACGCCCAAAACGCCACCCTCAGCGCCCTCCGCCCAAATCGGCTGGGAGTACGGAATAACCTACCCGTTCTGTCCACACTGTGACCCAGACTGGAGCGTTTTGATTGGGGATGATCGAGCGCTGAGGTCACGAGGTCAAGTTGCAAGCTTGAAAACAGAGGATGATCCTACTGCGGCGGAGTTGGAGAAGGCGTTGATATGGCCGAATTGGTATTGAAACGTTTAGCATAGGGAAGGTGGTAGGATGGGAAGAGAGTGCAATATCAAATAATGTGAACTGACACCACGAAACGGAATCTTGATCTCATACCCAATGCGTATGCATACCAATCGTAAAACAGTTCTACCTCATCTATCCAGCAGCGAAGCTCCCGTGAAACGCCACGCTAAGCGGAAGAAACCATCTCAAGAAAGCAGTGCCGCAACTCTCATGCAACATGCAAGAGAAAAAGAGTCCCAACGCGACGCAATGCAATGCCGCTATAATCATCGCTCATTAAAACCATTCGTGCCGCTCCATCAAAGTCAGTAATCACAACATCAACCCCGTTCCATCTCATCAATCTTCAGCAATAACACAATCTTCCAGCGTGTCCCCCTCCGCGTCAATCTCTTCATCCCCACTTCCATCAAATGCCCCAGCCTTAGATGCAGCCGCCGCCGCAGCAGCAGCACCGATAGCAGGAAGTCCCAACCGCTCATACTACGAGCGACCGGTCCCACTACCACTACCACCTCTCAGCACCATACTGCCCAAACTTGTCTTGCGCGAATGCTGTGGCGAGATTTGCTGCGGACTCCTCTGCGGACTCAAGAAATTCGAGCTCGAGCGTCTACTCGACGAAGGCCCGGCGGCATTACCACCAGTAAGTCCCATGGCCAACGTTCCCCAAGCAGTGTTCTCCGCAGCAGCAGTCGAATCTCCATCCTTCTCGATAAACGTCCAGTTTTCTTCCGTATCTTCATCAACACCATCTCTCTCGTTCTCCGCGAGTCCGTCATCGACTCCAGGAGAGGCAGGACCTGGAACAGTCCGCTTCTTGATTAGACTCTTGGCGTACTCCAGGTCGCGGTAAACAGCATTAATAGCAGTCTGAACCCCATTCTCGCTCCGAATCGCTTCGCCGAGCAATTTGGCCTTCGTGCGCATTCTCGCATCATGCGTAGCGATCCAGAGTGCTTTCCCGAGCTGGTTGGCAGTGACCTTCTTAAGATGCATCCCAACGCCCAGGTCTTCTACGCGCGTAGCGAAGAAGAATTGATCGCCGAAGAAAGGCTTGATGATCGTCGGGACACCGACGCGTAGTGAAGCACCAGTTGTGCCTGCGCCGCCATGATGGACGACGGCATCGACCTGCTTGAAGAGCCAGTCGTGCGGTGCAGCTCGGATCTGATGAATACATGATGGAAGTTCCAACGGTGGACGGCTGGCGTCGGCTTTGTCGAATCTATCGGACCAGCCCTTCGACAGGATGCACCGGACATCTGCTTTGACGACTGCTTCCATGATCTGCTGCATCAATTGACGAGAGTCGGAGACTGTAACGGAGCCGAAACCAATGTAGACAAGCTTCTGGTCATCGTCGCGCGCCTTCTTGATGAACGCAGCGAGATCGTCTGGAGGAGTATAGTCGTCACCCTCATCCAGGAACCAGTATCCCGTGACTTTGATCCAGTCGCTGAAGTCGAGTGGTTGAGGCACAACGCTTGGCGAGAAGTTGTACAAGAAGGGCACCTTGTTCGTCTGCAGCCTGTCCAAGCTGGTAGGACCTAGCTTCAGAGTCTTTCCACGCCAGCGGTTGATCTGACCCGCAATGGCTTGCCAGAACATGTTGTCAAAGAACGTGTAGGTCATATAGTTGTAGCTACCTCCGCGCTTCTGTCTTGGTACAGCAAAGGCATGAGGATACGCTCTAGTTCGGGTCCAGGGCATGGTGAAAGCGCGAAAGTACGGGATCTCCAGCGCCTCTGCAATGTGAATACCACTCATCGCCGAAGGACTCTCGATGAGGATGTCGGCTCCTTGGCAAGCTTTCCAGGACGAAATGAGTAGCGAATCTAGCCAGCCTCGGAACTTGCTACTAGCTTCGAGAAAGAATGAAGGCGTGAACATTCCGTTCTCAACACAAATCCTCATCAGCTCAGCTGGATCTCCGTCGACGTCCATGAAGGCAATTCCGTGCTTCTCGACCCAAGGTCGGAATTCGGAATGTGTCGCAATGGTTGGCTTATGTCCTTCATCCAGGAAGCCTTTGCACAGCGCAATGTATGGCTGCACGTCTCCTCTCGATCCAATGGTCAGGCAAACGATGTTCAAAGACTGCTTGGGCTTGAACTCCAGTACTGAAGACGAAGGGTCGTCAAACAAGATTGGTGGAGCATCAACTTCCTCGGGCAGTTCTATGTCATGGTCAGCAGTGTCATCGGTGCGAGCGGCTTGTAGCAAGGCATTTTCGGCGGCGGCATCATTGGCATCCTGTTGTTCTTCTTCTGTCAGTATCATGGACTCAGTGGCAGCTTCCACCGCTTCGACTGTGCGAAGGGTGCTAACCACGCAGTCGTCGCGGAGACCAGTGTCCTGGAAGTCGAAGAAGAGCTCCTCATAACCACGAATTACCAGCACCATGCCTGGATAGCCCCATCGGAAGCCCCTCTGCTTCTGCACATTCAGAATATCCTTGTACGGGATGATGAGCTTCGTCTTTGTCCCATAGTAGAGACTGCGAAAGCATAGTCGACGAGTTCCCATGTAGATCTTGCCCCACAGAGGCACAGTCTTGTGTAGCCAGCAGTAGAACACGGAGACGAGCTTCTCAGTGGGCGGCAAGCCAAAGTGTTCGCGGAAACGGCGTTCGTGCTCAGCGACATCGAGCTCCTGTTCAGGCTCCCGAATGCTGTCGTCCGGAGCAAGGCCCTCGACGTCTGTGTAGTGTCGCTTGCCGCCCGCCATGGCTTCTGTCCAATTGCTGATATATGTCTTCGGACTGCTGCTCAAGTACGAACCCACGCGCTTGCTTCCGGCGCGGACTGCACCTGCCACGCTCATAGCGTGCTGCAAAGGCGTGGAGATGCCACGAATCAATCTGGGAGCACTTGCCTCTGGTCGAGATAGCTCATTAGCTTCAGCAGTACGTACAGAATCGCCACTTTCTGTTCGTCGGGCTGCAGGTCGTCCATCATTGTACTTGTCCTCTGTAGCCGTGCGTGAAGGAGGCTGTACACGCAGCGGAATACCTCGCTCAGCGCTAGAGTTCCGCGAGGACGATTGCGACTCCTGACGCAACCGCTCAACTGTGTTGCCAGAGACTGTGCGTCGAGGCTGAGGCATCCGGAGTGTGGGTGCTCGGAACACATGGTCATCAGAAAGCATCTGACTCGCAGACATGTTTGCCTCCACCATTTCTCCATCAACAGACGAGTCTGGCTGCTCCGATGAAGTCACAAAGCTCTCGCTCGATTCCTGTATTGAAGGCGACATGGGCGACTTCGACGCAGTCCGGCTTTGACCGCTTGCGCTTCTGCGTCCTCTGTCGAAACTGGCTCTCCCGAACTCACCACTTGCTCGTCGTGACCAATCGGCGCTGGGTCTACGGTGTTCGCCACTTGGTCGAGGGCTTGCGCGATCGGTTGCAGATAAAGGTGACAAAGTCGCCCTCACCGGATCAAGACGAGGCGACTGCTCCGCTGACATGCTTCTCCTGAACGCTGGCCGCTGAGACGGAGACTGGACTCTGGACAGTGGGCTCATTGGCTCTTCCACAAGCACCTTCTTGGCGCTACTTTCGGCTGTGAGCACATTGAGCATGTTAAGGACTTCTTCCCCTGCCTGGAAGAAAGTGAAGAAGTACTCGTCGATAGCGAAAGTCTCCTCGCTGTCCACCACTCGCAGCTTGATTGTTTGCGCAAAGTCAACAACTTCGGTCCTCTCCACTTCCAGAATGCTCTCGATAGGGAGCGAAATCTTCACAGAGTCTCCATCGTTATGACTGCGGAAGATGACTTTCTGAAGCTGCTTGACCCATTCCTTGGCAGAGGACAGGGTATCCGCTCGATACTGATACACCCTCGTTGAAGTGGTAACAGTGAAGTCAGCAGCGGTTTCCTCCTTATCCTTCACCGAAGCCAACTCTGCAGAAATGGCGTATCTCAAATCCACCACTCCGAGAGGAAAGTACGGTTCGGCAGAGCTCCTGTAGTATGAGAAAGTATCCCCCTTGAGCACGAACCAGTACCTCCGATGCCGATAACTGTGCTTGCCGAGCTTGCCCAAGTGACCTGTCTTGACTGTCGTGGCTGTCTTCTTTTGCAGGTATGCGTAAAAGCAGACATGCTTCTGTGTAATGTACATGAAGCCTTGCAGCAACACATTTTGTAGATACCAGCATGAATATTCTGATAACACCTCTTCCGGCTCGTCGAATTGGAAAATCTCAGCGATAACATGGGGTAGTGGTCTCTTCCGACCTACGTCTTCTGAAGTCCTGCCTTCTCTGCTCTTTCTGCCTCCGAGGGTTGTGGTTGAAGACTCCAGCTCCGCTTTGGCCATGGCTTGTAGTTTTCGGTCGAGGATCGGCACATCTGATCGTACAGAAGCCGGTCGGTCTTTTGGTGTCACTTCCTTCTGCTTTGGCGGCAGTATTTGGCTCTGTGTCATGGGGTCCTGTGCGGACGAATCTGACCTCTCTCGAATGGATCCGAGTTCATTCCTGCCCAGCAACGATCTCGCGATCTTGTTCACTGATAATCGTGATCGATGTCTCTTGCTGCTGTCCTCCGGCTTCGGTGACTGTCGAGCCTCATCGCTAGACTTTCTGCTCTTGTCCGACTCTCTCGATGCCTCCTTTGAGAAGCGCCTCTGATCCACACTCTTGCGCCGATCATCCCCGTCCTCTCCCTCACTCTCGCTCGCACTCTCTTGCTCGATGAACTGCGGTTTGAAGTCAGGTTTGCTATGCGTCGCAGCGAGCATTCCGTACATGCTCTGCGCAGGAAATCCATCGTTCAACCCCGTGCCGGTGCCATCATCTATCCCTTCTTCCTCCTCTTCGTTGAACTTCAGGCGATCCGGCAGATCCATACTCGTCCTCCTCAGCGCTATCGGTGATCGTATGCGGCCGAGTCTGTTCCTAATAGAAGTCGTCGCGCGGTCACTGCTTCTGCGGCGTGATGAAAGTGCGGGTCGTGAAGCTGCGATGTCATGTTGCTTGCTGTTGTTGGCCGATGAGGACGCCATCGTCAGTGAATGCGCCTCGATCACGTTCGAAGTACGGCTGTGCAGGATCTGCCTATTCGAGTCGGCGTGAAAAATGACAGTCGAGCAGATGGTGTTGCAGTCACCCGGCAAAAGTTGTCTCACATGCGAGGCGATCACATGCGAGGTGCCGTCAAGCAGCTGTCGATGTTGAATGAAAGGCGCGGGTGCCTGATAGTCAGCACGTTGAAGTTGAAGCTCGGTGCGCGTTGCGTGATCTGGTTGGATCGCTCGATTGCCTAGCAGTTGAATCTGTCGTTACCGGTGAAGCATGGCTATATTGTGATGCATCGTGGATCCAGCGCGGCCGCCGACAGTTGCATCCGCCGTCCAATCGAAGTCGGCGCGTTGATCGTTATGCAAACAGACGGATTTCCGATGGATGAAGCACTCCGACAACGGCTATGTAACTATTCTGATGGAAGATGCAGCGTGAAGTGAGATGATTGATCAACAGACGTGCAAAAGTGAGTGACGGCACACAGGTGCAAGGGTACATCACCAGCCGAGATCTCTCGCGAGCCGTGGTGCATGTGATAGCTACGATAAAGTCCTAGCTCCGCCACGCCATCGGATTCACCGCATATTAGCCACTGTCGCGTATCGCGCAGCGCGTCTGCCTTGAAGAGTGCCTTTCTGAATAAGAACATCGAAAACAACGCTTGTTGTGCCAGAGCAGCAGAGGGAAAGAAAAACACCAGCATCTCCGCATAAGCTCTGCGAAATCTTCGGCGATGTCGGATTTTACGTACTGCAGGTACTCGTGGCATGAGCCGCAACCTAAGCAAAGCTTTGTACCAGGGCAGGAGCTTCGTTCAAAGCATGCGAATGTCAGAGTATAGTGAAGGCTGCATGCAAGTGCTTTTCATACACGTTCCACACACTATGAAATGCATTACTAGGTACAATCTAGATACCATGTTCACCACAGCTCTTCTGACTGCTTTCGCTCGTCCTCCTCCTCAGCCAGGTGCTGACGCGTTGCTCATCATACATCGTAATGGACCTTTGACCAGGCGACATTTACTTGGCCTTGGCCAGACCAACGGCGTTGTTCTCGAGATCGTACACAGAGTACCACTTGCGGAGGAAAGCATCACCGAGGATAGCAAGAGGACCAGCTGGCTCTGGGATGTCAAAGCCCATGAAGGCGGAGATACAGCTGCCTTGCACTTCGAGAATGTAGTCGAACGCATCAATGGTGAAGTTGTGGCCGGTGAGAGTGAAGGTGAGGTCTGGAAGAGAGTCACGCTTGCTGCAGTCCACGGTGTACTGGCCGTTGTAGGACTTCTTTGCGCCAATCTCCTTGTTCAAAAGCTCAGCAAGAGTCGATGGGAGAGCGATGAGTGAGGTGCCGGTGTCGAGGATAGCGCCAGTGGAGTCAATCTCAGCAAGCTGGTCTCCAAAGGCGATGGCATCAAGATCAACCTCCCAGTAAGCCTTGCGGCGGAGAGGAATCTTGGTGAGGTCACCAGTGTAGTGGTCCTTGTTGACACCGCCAAAGATGGCCTCAGACTCATCGCCCTTGTCGGTGGAGCTCAAGTAGAAGGCAAAGACCTTCTCGTCGAGCAAACCTTGGTCGATCATGTTGTAGAATGGTGGTGGGATACCGTTGACAGAGATGGTGTCGTAACCAAGACCCAAGATACCATCGAAGCGGCCGAAGGCAAATGCAAGGCCTGGCTCCGAGGTAGCCTCAGCAAAGAGCTGGTCCTTGATCTTCAAGTCACCAATCTGGACGGTATCCTGGCTGACGTAGCCCTCCAAGCTACCTGAGCCGTATCTAATGGCGAAGCTGGAGCCATTCTTCTTGTATGTGCTTGACTCGCTGTGGTCATACTTGCTGTGCAAGTAGCATGCAATGCTGCCGCACTCTTGGCTAGGCACCCACAAGTTGGAGCTGCCAGTGTCCAAAACAACCTTGAACTCTTGTGGTGGCGTTCCGACGGCAATCTGGCTGAAGTATTGCGCGTTCAGAAAGTTGTCGACGGCGACTGGGTGGCCCTTCTCGGCGTGGACGGATGTCTCCTTGAACATCTCATCGAGGCGGCTCTGGGGGCGGATGCCCATGTACTTCTGTCCGAGGCGCTGGACTTGGGTCTCGAGGTCGATACCCTCCTGGCAGCATGTTAGCACTGCCGTGCAGCTCACAATGGTTCAGCAGATAGCTTACCAGCTGCTCGGACAAGGGTACCTTCTGGAGCCTACCGCAACCGTCAGCATCAAGCGGGCTTCCCATGTGGGCGGAGAGGGCTCACTTCATCTTGTGGACGCCAGCCTGGGCGCCGGCCACCAGGGCCGATGCCATAAGTGCTCCCTTCATGATCGTAGATGTGTGCAGGAGATGGATTGATGGGTGTGATGTTCGTGACAAGGTGAGGGAGGAGAGCTCGCGCGGACGAGACGACTGCTACTGCCTAGCAACGGGCGTGTCGTCATCTGACTGGCAGCCACGCACACTCACCCGCAGAAGTGGTGGTGACGTGCTTCACCAGCCACTCGCTACAACCAACAACGCCACGGCGACTCTTGACGTTTGGCATCTGTCTGTGGAGGTGGTGCCGTCAAATTCCAGATCATGGAAGGCCTGGTTGCAGATGATTTGAACGCAGGCGAAGACCCGTACGAAGCCCTCTGTGCCTGCACCTGTGCTTCCTGTGACATCGTCGCTGTGTCGCTCAAGCTGCCTGCTGAGACATCCGAGAACAGCCACAATGACCTGATTGCGGCGCTTAACAACTGGATGTTGGCACTCAAAATGGAGTTTCAAGGCCGCGGTCATGTTGGACTCTATCGCCGATGGTGTTTGTGTTGACCACTTCCAGAATTGACCTCGACTCCCAGACACGGCAGTTTTGCCATCAAGTCCGGAGCACTGTGCTTCGTTCCAGCGGTATGGAGCAACATTCCTCTCTGCTGCAGCTCTGCTTCACAGTATACAGCTGCGAACTCATCCCCCACTCGTTCCCGATCATGTGTTCCTCTCACAGCTATGGCTTGCGTACCTGAACACGACAGGACCACGTCCTACCAGGACAGCCTTGCCAAGGCTCGTCGGATGCCATATGTTGCGAGGATCCGATCCTTCACGGCGAGCTCTTTGGCTGACATCCCGAGCCCGGCGACCAGTAATTATGCAACAATGCAGGGCCGCCGTGTGGTGTAATATGATTATATGATCCTCTTCCTCTTCTCCTCTTCGACTTCACGCCTCCCCATCACCGAATCACTCGCGAGTGGGAGAGTGGAAGCTTCAAAGCGGCAATGCGCAATGCGCAGGCAGGCACAAGGCTGTGATTGCAGCTCCCTTCCCGCATCTCTCAGCTCGCTCACCTCTCCACTCCTCTACAAACGTCTCACGCGACATTCATCTCGGCAGCCTGGAATTTGACATGCTTCAGTTCTGCTTTTCGAATACGAAATCCAGAGATGCGACATGTCACCGCCAAGGATAGCTCTTTGGTACGCCGAGTCAGGCACGACTTGGTCTCGTGAGAGGTAGGCAACGAAGCGACACACCGTGCGCTATCGCTCAAGAGATACATGCGACATTGCTGAAGCGACACGATTACACTCATTGCAAATCGACGTCCGCCGGTGAGCGCAGTGGACAAGGCGGCTGCCAACACGCAGCCTGTCACCGCTCCAGTCCAGCTCTCGTGTTTGCTGACGAAGGCTTTACGACCATGATTTCAAACATCTCGCGCCGGCGTCACAGCATGAGCTAACCAAGCAGTACTAATGAGCACAGATGAGGCTGTGCCTCTCGCAAACCCGCTGTTCCAAGATGGCCCTCGATGGCACTTGGCTGCCGCTGCTCGCCAAGTCCCGCCTTCAAGTTGTCGCGGGGTCGGGGTCGCGGAGATGGGCAAGACACAGAAACCGAAAAAGCTGGGGCATGAACATCAGGACAATTTCACCGTCGCTCTACCGGTCTGCTCCTACGAATACGCATCGCCCATCCACGACGATCACACTGCCGTGCGGGATCCCCCAGCCAGCGACCGTACGTGCCTGACCTATCGGCGCTGACCAGTCGTCGTTCAAGGATTCCGCACGCTTGCGCGTCTCTGGCGCAGGGAGCTGCTTCAATGCGAACATTCGGCGGGAGAGCTTAAGCCGGACACCAAATTTGACGAGAGCTCAACACCACCACGCGCGCTACACACCACCAGTCACTCCGTGCGCTGCGATGAGGTAGCTCAGCTCCTAAATTCACGCCCTCCCACTTTCCGATGCTCCCATCATAAACAATCGCCAACTTTGTGTGCTCCCTCCCTCCTCATCGGCATGGCTACCACCTATACCTGGCTGACCAGGTGCCTGCCGGGCTTCAGCATTTGCGCCGTGTTCGCTTTGCTGTTGTGCTCCTTCATCATTTCGCCCTACGGCAAAGGAGAACCCGGGAAGCACAATGGCGAGGCCACCCTCCCTCAACTCATATTGTCTGGCTATACAGTCTTTTGCCATGCCATGTCGATTGTGTTCCCAATCCGCGTATGCTGGGCGATTCGCGATCTGTTGAAGAGAATGAGAACATCTGCACTGGAAGTGCCAAACACAACGAGGCATCGATCTCACATGGTCAAGAGGGACAGCGGCACTTTTGAGCAACCAGTACCTCTGTTTGTCATCATCTTGCCAGCCTACAAGGAAGAAGTTGCGACACTGGAGGAGACAATCCGAGTGTTGGCTTCACACACGCAGGCACGGGCAAGCTATCACGTATGTTGGACGACACCCGTGTCACCATACTCGACGCTGACAGATTGCAGCTTTATCTCGCCATGGAGGAGAAAGAGGAAGGCTCTGCCTTCAAAGCAGCAGGCCTCATCAAGTCGTTCGAAGCTTCGTTCTTCCGCATGAGCTACACCGTTCACCCGGCTGAGCTTCCAGGTGAAGCTCAAGGAAAAAGTAGCAACGAATCTTGGGCGGCCAAGCAGGTAACACGGGATTATCCTGAGGACTGGACCAAGCGCAACGTGGTGATCACAGTCATGGATGGTACGCCAGACATTCCTCGCAGGCCGATCTTGCTAACACACTTGCAGCTGACACCCATCTCTCCTCGCGGTACTTCACTCAAATCGCTCACATGCACACCGACCGTGCAGAGAACAACAATGCTTGTGTATATGTGCCGCCGCTTGTTTTTGACCGCAACCTCCACCACGTGCCCCTTCCCGTGCGAACGGCAGATCTGATGTGGGCCGGAGCTGGCATCTCCAGCTTGTACCAGGGATCGACGATTTGCATCCCGACCTCGGTGTATTCATTGCCAATGACCTTGGTCGAACAAGTTGGTGGCTGGGATACTGATCCAGGGGCAATCGGCGAGGACATGCACATGTACCTGAAGTGCTTCTTTGCCCTCTCTGGGAATCTCGACGTACGAATTGTCTACGCAGCGGCGAGTCAATGCAATGTCAGCAGCGATGAGCAAGGCTTCATGGGCTACTTTGCTGGTCTCGATGCACGTTACAAGCAAGCCACGAGACATATGTGGGGTGCATTGGACACTGGCTACACCATTCGCCAGACAATCAGCATGCTGAAGAGACACCGAGAGTCTTCACAAGGGTCAATAAATGTGCCTCTCAGCGCACCAAAGTACGCGGTATCAGAAGTGATAGCAAATGCGGTTTCAGCTGACAATGATAGTTCAAACTGGACCGCATTCTGCACGAGCACTGGCCTGCACAAATCGATGACTTCAACCACCACGAGCACTGAGCAAGCGCCGCCGCGACCGATCAACTGGTACAACCTGTTCGTGCTTTACCACAGAATGTTTGAGGCGCATTTCTTGCCAGTTCATCTCTGCGTGATCCTCATTACGTCTGGGATTTACACATTCTACACCCCGACTTTTCTGGTGCCGACAGTTTTCAAAATGGCGCTCGACTTCTCCAGCCACTGCAGATTATTTGGCTGGTGTACGATGCTTTTCTACTTCTACTTGTACGACCAATATCACAAGCTCTGCGTGGGCTTACGCCAGGAAGAGATGCGCCAAGCAGGCTTGCTCGAGGATATGGAGGATAACGACGGAATTACACCCAATATCTTCCAAGTTGCTGGACTTTTCGAGGCGGCATTGTTCCCAATTGGCGGCGTTATCTTTGGCGCAATTCCTGCGATTCAAGCAGAATTGAGCCATTTCTTCACCGAGCGCCTGACTTATGTGGTCAGCCTGAAGCCTTCACTTCCGACACTCAAGTCCGTCAACGGATCCAGACCAATGACACCGTAGGCCTTCCCCCAACACGACCCCAGCGCAGCATCATTCGATGTTTCACGATACCCAATACCCGCTACCCATTTCCGCATGGCGAAGGAGGCGACTTCACTTCTGAGCATTTTCATTCCAGCACACAGCAGCATGATACCCTTATAGACATTACACATATCACCAGAAGCTAATTTGCACCTTTTCTGTTCAAGATCTCATCAGCCCACAAGAGCTACTCAACACCAGTCATTGACAAACAACACACGCAAATCCAAAGCCTCGGGAAATTTGAAAGCCAAAGGCTTCAGCATTCCCGCCGTACACGGCCACGTACATCAGCGAAGATTATCGCAACTGATTCATTTCTCCCGCGATGCTGATTGACGGATCCAAGGAGCCATTGCGGTATTTTCTATAGAAGGATTGGACTAGCACTGGCGCTAGCACACGTATGCGCGGAAGTCTATACGAACTTCAGCTCAGCGGAAAGAACACGGCGCAGGTACGCGTACGCAGCCGCAGGAAACACGGGACATGGCGTCAGACAAGGTTTGGGTTCGGCCTTTTCCGTGATAGATGGTGTGTCCACGCGTCGAGGAGCACGCGGCGGCAATCAGGAAAGATCTAAAGGATGCAGGAACATCTCCAGCCCTTTGTTGGCTTGTCCCTACATGAAGTCCTGCTGTAGACCTGATAGCTTGATGCCAAAGGAACTCCTACACACGATGGCTTCCTCCAACATATCCACCTGCCTTTCCCGCCTACAAAAGCACCTTTCACATTGACCCTGACGTCAAGTGAGACGTGGTATTGTCCTACGGCAAGAAGTCTTCTGCATGCTGCAGCTTTGTTTGACAGTCCTCCTGAATTCCGGTAGCATTACCACCCTATCCGCATCGCCTTCGTCAATAGTGTATATGAACGGAAAATCTTCGGCTGGGTCAAGAGAAGTCAGCCCTACTATTGCCCTCACGAGTGTCTCACATCTGTGTGAGCAGTTGCACATAACACAAGCAAGTTGCGACCTTTGAAATATCATTCAGCGTCTGTGCGATGGATCCAGACGCTCCATCGACCTGGTGCTGAAGTACACCGCCCAAATCATCGGACAACAGCGAACACAGGGAGTAGACCAAGTGCTAGATCCATAAAACATACTTCATCCTCTCCATATATGCATCGACCACCCGCCGAATCACCAGAACCCCCTCGTACATCGTCCAAATTTCCCATCTGCAACCACGAAAAAAAAATGCACCTCCTCCCATCCTCTCACCTCCTGATCCCTCTCTTCCTCCTCCTCCTCCTCCTCCTCCTCC
>JAASLG010000665.1:0-15392 GCA_013365235.1 Cercospora sesami
AGAATGTCCTCGTAAATCGCTTTTCTGGCAACATGCCCGCCGACAGCCAAAGCTCCCAAGGTGTTGCCGTGGTAAGATTGTTTTCTGCTGATGAAATTCTTGCGTTTTGTGGAAGGGCCTTCGAGTTCGATGAAATATTGCCGAGAGAGTTTGAGCGCGGCTTCAATAGCTTCTGTCCCAGAGGAGACGATGAAAGCACGTGTGAGACAACCATGTGTACTGGCAACCTAGCAATAAACAAGTAAGGACAAGTGCAAGCTTGAAACGAGAAGCGAAACGGGGTGAGCGGGGAGAAAACAGTTTGTTTGAATGCTTCCTCTTGAGAAAGCGAAAATCAAGACGTCATTCATCGTGTCATTAGCGAATAACGAGACCAAAACCACGAACATGAGAAAATGTGATGAACTCACCAACTTTCTCCCCAATTCCTCCGCAACACCCGTAGCGAAAAACGGACTATAAGCATACGCTACTCCAGTCTCCAATTGCTGGTTAATCGCAGCTTTGATTCGAGGATGATTGTGGCCTAGACAAGCTACTGCTGCTCCGCCCGTAGCGTCAAAGATTGAATATCCAGTGTCGGTATACAAGTAATTCCCATTGGCTGAGACAATTTTTGGTGGTGTGGAGCGGAGGGAAGCGTGGAGGATAGAAGAAGCTTGGGAAGAGGAGTTCGTTTCTTGTGCGATGGCTGCTGCTTGAGCGGTGGTGCCGAGTTGGGTTGTTGAGGTGGTTGGTGGGACGGAGTCTTGTTGGGTGAGGGTTTCGGTGGTGGTTTTGGACATTTTTGAAATCTTGTGCTGTTCGCAGAGTTCTTTTGTGCGTTATTCTTGCTTTTCCTGTCGGTGAGATGCGACTTATAGCAATGGACGTCGCCGAAATTTGAAGTTGTTCATACGTTGAAGTGTCTCGGGTGCGGTCGAGATGTTGTATACCGATTCGCTTCGGATCCGCTTGCTGCTTTCGGCATATTCGAGCTGTCAACGTATGTGGAGAGGGGAGCTCCAGAGGACTTTTCGATCAATTGATTGGACTTCATCAACCCCGCTCTCCATGTGTACCTACATTAGATACGCACTTCTCGACATCACTGCTACGCCCTATGCGTGATTACAACAATTTATTGGCCGCTATTTGCCCTATCTATCAGCAGTAGGGCTACTGTTCTGCCGCCCGTTTCCGTAAGCGAGCTTCGATGCTTGGCATGTTCTCGATCTCAGTTCTGCTGTGACTGACTGCCAACTTGGCCCAAGACGCTTGACTGACATTCGACGTGATGCTTGCGAAGCACGCCATGTCCGCATGGAGACGTCCCTCGTGCTGCATCCTCCTCACTCACTCGCTCCGGACGCTCTAGGACGACTTCTTCGAATTCGAGCTCGTGGCTTGAGCCTTTTCCCTCAGCTCTGGGCTGGTGTCGCCGTGCTGCTCGAAATCGGCAGCCATAAGCGCAGCGCCACAGGTGTTCGTAAAGGTAAATAGAATACCAGCAAGAGGGACGAGCTCAAGCAATACAGCAGGGAGACCGAACGCTGTGTAGTAGCCTTTACGCGCCTCGACGTACTTCTCCTGCTGGTTGGCGCTCATGCCCTTGAGCTGGAAGTAGCGGGCGTGGAATGCTGGACCGCGATTGCGAGCTTGGAGCGTGATGAAAATTGCTGTGCCAACCACGGGGATGAAGTTTAGAGGAAGAGAGATCAGGTAGCGCTGGAGAGATGTTAGCGGAACGTGATCACCAAGAAGATTGTGCAGGCAAAACATACGACCAATGCAGCAGGCGTGAACTTCTGGAACGGCTTCCTCGCCAGCTTTCCAAGTCTCTCGATTGCATCTCCAAAACCAGATGACTTGACCTGGCGATCCTTCTCCACGATTGCGGTGTGTCCGCGCGCGACCAAAGTGCCATCGAAGGTGTCGATCAGCGACTCTTCAATCAGAAGGTTTCTCGCAAGAAACATGGTAAGTGTACTCGACTCGGACAGAACCAGAAGAACGGTCGTGACAACTGCCAGAGGCCCGGAGGTGAAGACCAGAACCGCAAGCTGGGGGAGGTATGTGAACAGGAACATGAAGACTGTAACGCCCATGCCGAGACCCATAGTGGGAAGGAGGCGGTTGAGGAATGGCTTCCATAGTGACTTGTGTGTCCAGAAGTAGAAGATGCCCTGAAGTCATGTCAGTGAACATCCATTGTGATTCTCTTTCGTGGTATCTGGGTTACCTTCAGTGGATAGAGGTAAGCTCCAGACTTGACTGCTTCGTTGGCTTGTTTCGACGCGGCTGCGACTTCTTGCTTGGCTGTCTCCTTGAGCTTGTCGGCCATGATGAAGATTTTGCGATAATATGCAGCTTGAGGTCTGTCAGCTGCCGGCGTTTGTTTGTGAAGCAGAAAAGACGGCGTTTTCACATGAACGCAAGCAAGGAAGAACAGCAGCAACGAAACAGTGACGCGCTCGTCAGTGACGTCATGCCAAGAATGGGCGTATGTGCAGTAGTGCGATATGTCTCACGTCTCGAGCCATATCATGTCGAAAGCGCTGGAAGAGCACGGAGACGAAGATCGTGTTTGACCATCTCTCGAGAACAATATCTGAGTCAGCTGGCTGGGTTGCCTTACAGGAGTACCGTCTGCACGGAACGATTCGCAGAGCATCCCGTGCCTTCTCCGTCAAAATCGCCCATGTTCACCACACGGCAATTCTCCTGGCGAGGCAAAGGATGCTCAAGCAATGAGTGGAGCCTATTGTCACTTAAGATGACTCAACGGTGCCCTTGTGGTATGTTGGACCGGTGGATATCGCTGTCCACGGGATGCGCAAGGTTTCAATAGGCAATCTGTACTCCTTCTGTGGGCGTCAGTTTGCTGTGGAAGCGGATTGCGGCTGATAGAGGGACACGTTCTCGCCCGTGAAATGCTCAAGAACTGACGGGATATGTACGAGCAATGCTTCCCACGATATCACTTGCTCCTGATGCCGTAGTTTAGACAATCAGTCGGCAAGTCGTGAGTACATACAACCTTGCCTCATTGCTGTCCGGTTTACGACTTCAACTCCGATACAGTGTAGCGCAAGACAGCACAGGATCGAGGTTGCTGCATCCTTAGTAATCTTCAGCTGGCTGGCAGCGGCCCCGAGCAATTTCTCCTTCGTGTTCTTTTCTACTCAATGTCAAATTGTCAGTCTTGTGAGATTGCCCTGAGGTGAGGGATTCGCAAACAGTAGCCACTCCGCTTCGTGTCAAAGACTGTAAGAAGACTGATACGTGATGAGGTGGGGTTTGGTGTATGGACATAGACGAGAGTTGAAGCGTCGCGATAGAGGATTTTCGGGACATCGCTTCCTCTACAGCTTACGCCAAGAGGAGGGAGATTCGATGAGAAGGCGCACCCATGCAAAGTCTAACCATCTCAACCTCACCTTTCCCGTTTCTGTCCTTCTCGTCCACTCCTCGTCGCAAACAAATTGCTTCTGATATCATTGTGGACATGATACAGTACGACTTCGTCGCCGGACATTTCCAAAGTGCGACACCGTCCGTCCGGCTTCGGATGCTGAACTTGCCCGGCGCTTGCAACTAGAGATCAACACCCGCCAAGAAGTCGCAGAACAGTGTCACTTCATACCACGACTTTTGTGGTATGACTTGAATGTCCGCTGACCACTGTCTGCCCCTTTCACTGATCGCCAGCAAAGAGCTGAATGGCGACTCAAGCTGTGTTGGGTTGCCTAACAGCGGCGTGGAGATTGGCTCAAGTAGCGCTCCACGATTCCTTCAGAGCAGCCACTGCTTCCAGCTCATCCTTGGCAGGATTCCAGACGAGGGCTGAAAACTCACAGGACAGCTTGAACGTTGCACGAGTGGCGACTTGGTGGATTTCGACGTGTAACGCTCGCCCGCCATCGCTTCTGCCGACCGAAGCGGCTGCGTGCGTTCGCAATGCAGGATGATGCTTTTTGACGGCTTTACCCCTCAGCTTTGCCGGCTTTTCCCAGGACGGAGGCTTTGATCTTCTAGCAGCACGCCATGGTGAGTGGCTTCGGTCTACGGACTGTTGGCCCTAACAGGATGGCGATCGACCTGCTGCTTGTAGGAGCGATCAGCACAGCTGACACTTGAAGATTATGGCTTGCCGTGAGTCAAAGTAGAGGACCGCGTAACAGCATCACCATGTGGCACGTTGCATGTGGATCGTCAGAGCGAGCTCGCAGCGCTCGTGGTGTGTGGGCTTCCTTGCAGCTGAAGGTATCAGAGATAGTGCCGATGCAGACGTACATATATTCCCCTCGCACCTCGATCACGTCAACTCTCTGCCGAGCACGTCAGTCTCTCTACGACCAATCATTGACTCCCTTACCACTTATCTTCAAGAAGTGAAGTCGAAAGAAGCGCAGCCACCATGTCCATAGGCGATGAAGCGACGGCCCGAAACGGTGCACAGCAGCAGCGTGGGCCTCGACGCTCTATGCTCATTACGATTCCGAGATCTTGCTCCAATCTGCTTGTAAGGATTCTTGCGCTCGATAAGCAGGAAAATGTCAAGCATGGCGGATACCATTTCCTCGGTGCCATGGTTCACCACGCGAACGAACATACCATCGATAATGCTCCGGAGACCTGGACCGACGAACAGAAGATCGCGATTCACGAACTGTTCGCAGGAAGCATCGCCAGCCTCGAGGAGGATACCCACTTCGACAACGACGCCCAAGTAGCTTTCACGAAAGAACACTGCAACACATTCATCGAGCCGACAGCCATCTCCCGCTTCGTCAATGGGGAACCCAAGAATGACGAGCCCAAAGCAGCTCCTCTTCGCTGGTCAGTCCCTGGTTACGAATCTCTCTACTCGGAACTCAACGAGACTGTTATGCCCGATGCATACCTTCTCTCCTGGAGACCAGTGTTCCTCATCCGCCACCCAATCCGAGTCTTCGAATCTGCTCTTCGCAACATGACAAATGTATTCGAAGAATGCGCCGAAAGCTTGACCAAGAACTCCACCGACTCTTCGAAAAAGGCTACCATCGACTCAAACACAACTTACAAATTCCACCGCTCACTCTACAACTTCTACGTCAGCCATGGCGTGCGGCCCATCGTCATTGACGCAGACGATATGCTAGTCAATCCGAAAGGCATCACACAGAAATTAGCTCTCCAGATCGGTCTCGATCCCGAGAGGCTACAATATGAGTGGGATCCAGCGAGTCCGGACGAACTGAAGCAGAAAGAGGTACATATGAGGATAATGCTAAGAAGCTTGGATGCGTCAAAGGGGATCACGACGGATAAGTTGGGTTCGACAGCTGGATCGCCGGAGGAGATGATGCCCGTTTGGACAGAGAAGTTCGGAGATGCGAAAGCAATGGAGTTGAGGGAGAAAGTTGAGAAGGCTATGCCGGATTATGAGTATTTGTGTAAGAGAAGGATGATGGTGTGATACATTATGATCTGGGATTTGTTTTACAAGCCCTTCGGCCTGCTTTTGATGCTCGCTTCAGCCGTTATGTAGTAGTATGCAGCAATCATACTCATCAATCCTTCACTCCACAATTTGCCGACGAGCCGATGCCTGTCTACGGCACCATCGCTAACGCTTCAGTGCGCAGTGTTCTCTGGAAGCAACGTCGATTGCGATGTTGATTGTCAGTTTCGTGTGACATCTGCTAAAGCTAAATAAATCAGACACTCGACAGTCTTGGCAAAAACAACCGCCGTCACAATCAAAATGCCCTTGCCCGAACGAACGTACATGGAGAAGTCAACGCTCTACCAACCTCTCGACATGTCCTGCCATGTGACCTTCGAACCACATTTCGTCAACCACGTGCGGACCTCGTGGCAATGTATTTTACTGGACCAGCATTATGAACACTCTGCCTCCACCAAGTTTATACTTTAGCGAGGCCAAGATGTCTTGTCGAAGAGTGTGGCGTCTCAATAGCTATAAGAGGGGTCTTTCTACATCCAATTACCTCTTTCGTTTGAACAACGTGCTATAAGTCAAATAGCATGCCCTACGTCCAATCTCAAAGATCTGCAGAGTACTTAGCCTGGATTGGTATAGTCGCAGGCCGTCTCGTGTTTTATCTAGTTGGGCGATGCTATGAGGTGTAGAACGTGGTTGAGCATATGCGGGGTCGAACAGACGATTGTCGCGTGGGTTTGGCAGAGGCGAAGCATACATATATCGTCTGCTCGCTTCCTCATGATCTTAGAACGAGAGAAAAGACATAGAATCACAGACAGTCAGATATACCCAAGCCCCATCATCATGAAGCTCGACATCATCTTTGCTCTGGCTGCCGCGATTGGCCTCGTGAGCGCTCAAGGCTGCACAAATCCACGCTGCCGAGACAATGGGTAAGGGTCGAAACCTTTCCATATTTTCAAAGCGTCCATACATGCACTCTTCAAGCTAAGAATGCTGACTCTCTCCATCCAGACCATACTGCCAGGCAGTCTGCAGCGATTACTGCCAAGCGACTTCGAACCAATTCAGCGGTGGAAGATGCGTTGCGGGCACACCTCCAGATGGTCCAAGGTTCTATTGCAGATGTAACAGGAGGTAGAGCGAGGACAGCTACAGAGGGATTTGTCAGGAAGACCATAGGAGTGACAGATTGGCGGAGAAATTTCGTCGCGCATCGATCGTTGACAAAAGGAAGTTGAAAATTGCTCAAATCATGTCATGTTCTCTTCGTTAGGCATAGCTGCGTCCCTCGTGTTCATTGTGTACCTTCAAGCAGCAGCGAGTACAAGAGCACCTATGCCCAAAAACGCTGCTTGCACGCTGCCTTCTCGAAAACTTGCCGCCGCAGCAGTGGATGTCGCAGCACCATCACTCGTCGTAGCTGTCGCAGTCATCTCCGCCGCAGCACTGCTCACGACTGATGAGAACTCTGGATCAGATCTATCACAAAAGTCAGCAAACAAGAGCCTGCCACCAAACGCCAACTCACAAACTCACCCATTCCTTCCCCCATCCAAAACTCTCACCAAATCCCTAAACCTCGGACTCCCCAACCCAGTAACAGCATCCCATCCCTCCGTCGTATTATACCCCAACACCTTCTCCAACATACACCCCTGAACCGCAGAACAAGCTCCAAGATTCTCTCCTCCTTTCACAATATCCTTCAACCCCGTGCCATTTAGACTATACAACCAAGGATTCAAGAAGCCCAGCGGCGGTCTCCCATGAAAAGCCTCATAGTCATTCAATAGACTTATGATTGCAGCCCATGTAGGCGTCGAAGCCGAAGTACCACCAATAGGTAACATGAACCCATCGACGAATGTCGGGTACTGCGTACTGAAAGCTGCGACATCGGGATAGCCTCTTCCAGTAGAATTGAATCCAGATTCGTTTTCGTATGTCTTCGGAACATATTGATCGATGTAACTTTGCACTTGATCGGCCTGATACCGCGGTCTCGCGAACAAATTTGAGAAACCTCCTCCGCTGGCCGTGATTGCTACACTGGAAGCTATCGGAATCGTGCCATTGACAGCAGCTTCTTCATCTCCAATGTTTGTTGTGCCGCCTACAGCTGTGACCCAAGGACAACTTGCTGGAAATTTTGGCTCGAAGATTGTTTTGTGTTCGCCTCCAGCTTCTTGTCCATTGGCTCCGTTGTTTCCCGTCGAGAATAGAAGACTTACGCCTCGAGCTCCGATTTGTGCCATCATGAGGCAGAGTCTTCTTGCATAGTCCGGATCGAAGAGATTTTCGTTTGCTGATTCTGTGATGCTGACGACTGATGGGACTGTCTCGTTGGAGAGGAGTTGTTGCAGGAATGTGACGAAGTTGTCGTAGGTTTGGCCTGTTTCTGCGCCGAAGACTCCGCCATAGTTATAGAAGATCCCATTTTGGACTTCAGGATAGGTGAGGCCAAGCAGAGCTTGGGTTCCCAAGGATGTCTCGAATTTGGCTGCAATGCCAGGATCAGATACGCCGCCGGATCCCACGAGCTCGTAGCTCACGCTAGCTTCAGCTGCAGGCGGATTGTACTCTCGCAGATAGGCTTGTAGATCGGAATTGTTGAAGGAAGCGCTTTCGGTTGCGTAGACTGCGAATGTCGTTCGGTTTGGTTGAGCTGTGTAGTTCAAACCATCGAAGCTGATATCGTAGACTTGGCGGATGCACGTTGGAGTAGCTAAGCCATCGGCGCCCGTGCAGTCGGTGTTGTTTTGTTGTCTCTTCAGGATGTGGCTGGACCTTCTGAGTAACGTCTTGGCATGTTTTGCTTGCTGTGCATCGGCAGGCTGCGGGAAGCTCGTCGTAGGTGTGACGAAATCGATACAATCCGCGACAGCCTTTGGAAGATGATAAAGCTCTGCACGATTGATATCTCTCAGATCATCCGAGAAGGTTGAGTACGTCGTATTGAGCAGCTGCTCTGCTTGCTGTATTGTGGTGTCGATTTCGAAGATTCCGCCAGTGAGGACAGCATGGTCCAATAAGTCGTGCTCACGAAGCCAGTCTTCGACTTCGCGAATACTCTCTGGCGCAGCTTCTGAGAGTCGCGCAGCTTCATCTGCTGAAACATGTTGCCTGAAGCTCGGACTGTTTGGATCTGATGCGAGTACAAGTTGTCGCTCTATCGCGTCGCCATCATCGGCATGCCGGACGGCAATGTGAAGCTTGATGGAGTGATCTTTCGGAGCCAGCGATCGCCGCTCCCATCCATGATTACTTGGTGCCCTCTTCTGTACGATTGTGCAGGACGCGTCGAGTATGAGAGTCGCTGCTGCCAGCAGGGTGGCGCGTCGCATTTTACAAGGTAGTCAGAACTGTCTCGAAGGAAAGGAAACCGCGCCTTAGCAACCACCAGCGCTTACCATTTGGCTGCCACTGCGACAACTTCGTAGCAGAGAGAGTCTACCAAAACGACATGTTGGAAGTCGTGTAATCGTCAGCGAGGCATGGTCGCATCCTGCCACGAGCTGAGATGAGGTCGGCGGCGGTGGAAGGATCTGGTGTTGCTCTGTCTGATGTGATTGGTTGATGTTCCTGGAAGCAAATCACCCCACGGGCTGGAGAACCAGAGTTGCTGAATGTGATCGGAAACAGCCTATGCATCGCATAGCAGAAGAGAAAGAACGCGAAGTGCGAGAGAAATCAGTCTGTTACTGAAATTCCAATTCTAAATCTACTTGAAAAACATGCCAACTCTATTCCAACTTCTTCCTAATAAAATGATATCTCGTCCACCCATCAATCTCATCCGTATACTCTTCCCTCACAAGCTCATACTTCCCAATCTTAGGCAGAACAACAGCCCAAATGAGCCAGTAGAGACCTCCACCACCGATAATCGCCCATCCCACAATGCAGTGCAAATAGTACGGCAAAGTCTCGTAAATGCTGTTGCCTTCGGTTGGCGGCACAAACGGCGCAACGACGAGGTAAACATTGCTGAGGAAGAAGAAAATCGCAACAGGAAGTGTAGCCTTGAACGGAGGGTTCCAGTCCCAGGCTTGCTTGTGCAAGTATAGCCAGATCAGTCCGAGCGCGACGAAAGTGTTGACGATTGCCAATGGGTAGCTGATGACGTTGAGGATGAAATTGTAAGCGTCGCCAGGTGGAGGACCCATCATGATGATGACGGATACGAGCCAGTGTTCGAAGAGACCAGCCAAAGGAGCGTTGAAGGGTCGGTTGCTTGCCCAGAAGCGCGAGAATGGGAGGATGCCTTCTCGTCCGAGTTCTTGTACCAATCGTCCCTGGGAGAAAATGACGGAGAGGACGTTACCGAAGGCTGAAAGAGCGACGAAAACGGACATGGCGCGCTCTGCTGATTCGCCGAACATGTTGCGGAAGAAGGTGGCTGCTAGGATGCGCTTTGATGCGAGAATTTCGTCTTTGGGTACTGCGGCGAAGTAGGCGATGTTGACGAGCATGTAGAGGACACCGACGAGAATGAGCGCGGTTGGGGCTGCGATTTTCAAGGTCCTGATCGGGTTCTTCGTCTCGCTGAGTGCATAGTTGGCATTGCTGTATCCAATGTAACTCCAGATGACATTGTACAGAGCCGTGACGATGCCGTATGCGGAGCCAGTCGTGCCTTCAAAGGCGTTCGTGAAGTTGCTTGGGCTTGGCTTGTCTGCTTTCATAGCTCCACCAAGAGCTGCCCAACCGGAGACAACGATGATGAGAATGATAATCAACTTGATCGTGCCGAGCAAGTTTTGTAGTCGCAGACCCCATTTGAGTGCCAGACCGTGGATCAAGAACGCAGATGTAATACAAGCCAGACCAACACCTCGCTGATTCCATCGGTTGACCTCGACATTTGCAGCTGTCAGGATGTATTCGCCGAACACAACAGAATTCGATCCCGCCCAACCGAGGAGGATTACATAGCCAGTGTAGAGACCGGTCGCGAGGAACTTCGGTTTCCGGAAGACGTGTTCGAGGTAGTTCTTCTCACCACCGTTTCTGCGTTCTGTCAGTCTCGATCACCCACTCCTTTCGCATATTGTCACCTACTTTGGGATTCCTGTTCCGAACTCCAGATAGACTGCCATACCAGCAGCTGCGATCAGCATACCGGCGAACCACATGAAAAGCGCCAGGCCAACGGAGCCAGTCTGCGAGAGGATACCGGACGGAGTAGCAAAGATTCCTGTACCGACCATACGATTGAAAATGAGGAACGCAGCGGACACGACACCGATCTGTCGTTTCGATTGTTGTGCGATGCCAGATTCATCGTCTGCTCGATGTTAGTAGAGGACGATGCTATAGAAATTCCATCATCACTCACGAGCTTCGCTGACAGTCCCATAAACCTTCTTCCCCGAGCGATCAATACTGCTGTCCTCCGCAACAGTAGCGGAGTCATCGTCGTTCCGATGCCAATTGAGGATGCCCATCTTGGCCGGTTTGCTGCTGGTAGTCCAGGCCACTGGTATGCTGTAACACTACCAATCCTGGTGAAAGTCAAGCAAGGAGTACTGCAAACTTAGCGGGTATACCACTACCTTTTGTCTAAGAACAATTAAGTAGTCGCCATACCAGACATCGGTGGCATCATTGCAATCCTACGGAGAATTGACAGAATTATATGTCTCGGCAGGCACGAGCGCTCAACTATTTCGGTGGCGTCGACTCGGTTTTGCTACCAGGTGCGTGGAAGACAAGGGATTGGTGTCTAGTCTCGGCGTTCCATTGGATTGTTGGGTCGAGCACGCAAGCACGCCATACAGAACTTTTTCTTGGCATCCAACGGGCCGTCGGAGATCTCGCGTCTGCCACGTGGTTTATTGTGGTGATGCGGCTACGCCGGCGAGATGTTCGCATGTCCAGACGGGGATAGAGATGGAGCACTTACTAGTATTGGAGAGACACTGCGTGGTAGGTTTTTGGTCCTGGCATAGAGATGTTTGAAGGCGCTCGGTCCGATTCCAGTAGCCATAGGAATATCCCAAGCCAATACATGAGATCGAATGGCAATTGTCTGACCTGCTGATCGCCAGACATGAGACTTATGCCGATGCTAAACGCAGGCGACGTTCCGTGGCTTGAGCTGGGGGCAAGAAGGTGAGCGAATTGTTGCAGCATCCGTGTGGTCCATCTGGCTTCACGATGCCTGCCTCTTCCGCCCACTCGAAACCTTGTTCTCTCAAGGCGCAGTCACAACTTCGGTGTGACGAAGATATCTGGGCGATTAGGCTGACTGCACATTTGATCGCAATATGGGTTCGCTCCAAATTCACTGCTGTCTCTCTGGGCACGTTGCATCGAATTGCCAAGCTGGAGATCGAACATTTGATCGGCCTCGAACTCCGACCTGCCCAATCCAGGTCCGTACCTCCGAATAGAAAGCTTCCAGTAACTGGTTGAATCGGACTCGTCCGAACAGGTATGATAGGCGACGAGAAGCTTCATGTGATCAGAGGATTTGTATGGGGCCATCGGCACAGTGACCTATCAGATATGTGAGTCAGCAGTCTGGGCAGTAAAAGCCGTTCAGCACAACATCGCAAAGACTTCTTGCGAGCTGCGGTCTGGAAGCGACGGGCTGCAGCGCTGCTTGCAACCAAATCATCTGATGCCCTCCGCGGACTGAACGATAAGCGTTCCAATGGAGCCGCGGCCACAATTCCTGAAAACTGCGCTGGCGATTTGTGCTCAAACGCGAATTGCTTTCTGCGTAATTGGGCCGCTGAAGGGTGTTATTGGACAAGCTGCTGCGTTGTGCGGTGAACACCAGTTTTTCATTGCGCCGGTAGCTTAGGCTTTGTCGCATACACGAGTATACCCTTGTGGTATGCATGGTATTTCCTCTTTACCCAGTCTTTGCGCACAGCAGCCATGAACACTTGTACTTCTTCCAACTTCCAGCCCAGTATTCTCGTAAATGGCGCTACCGTAAATCCTTCTAGGCCCTCGAGGTAGTTCAGGCAGCTGTACCGTCCTACCTCTTTCCACTTCGGGTCCTTGGGCCAGTCATTAGATGGTCTTTTGATGATTTCCGCGTGAACATTCTCGAAGCCCAGCTCTTCCAGCAATTTTTTGTACTGGTCCGCGGTGAGCGGTACCCTGCCCATCTTTCGAAATGCTTCGTTCAAGTAATCACCCCATTGCATAATGGAACAATCTTCTGGCACTGAACCATCATCACAGAATGTCCCGAGCTCCATCTCTGCCAGCTCGAGGCTACCTCCGGGCTTTAGCGTGTTGAATACCCGCTTGTAGAATTCGGGAGGATCCGATATGTGGCCGACTAGGAAGCGATGGTGAATCATATCGAAGCGATCGTTGCCAAAAGTCCATTCGTTTTCGAAGTCGTCGATTTCGAATCGGCAATTGGGCGGCACCCATGTCGGTTGCACAGGACTCAGATCAGTTCCAATGATTTGACAATCAGGGTACTGGTCTGCCATTTCCATGCCTATAGCAGCCAACAGAATGTCAGCATGTGTTTCGAATATTCAACGCGATCGGAACATGGCCTGAGGTCATCTAGACCCACAGAGTTCATCTGATCGCTGGCGAGGTTGGGAAAGAAGCGCTCTCTGGCAACTGCTTCACCTACACCATATTCCAGTGCCTGTGCCGATGTCTAGGATCTCCTTAGGTTCATCCACCAAAGGGCACTTGTGCAGCTTCCCGTCCAGCTGTAACTTCTGATTGTGGTGCTCCAAATCTTGCCGGTCCAGCTCTTGCTCATCATTGGGAAAGAAGTACTTTCCAGCTTGATAGGCATGATATCGGCGACCATTCTCGAATTGATATCTGGTAACTGCGCTGCTCATGGACGTGCTACTGCTAGCCACGGACTCTCGGTCACCGCCAAAGGTGCTGTCGTGATCGACCGCATCATCGGCTTCCATGCTTCTACCGGGGTGATCGTGTGCTGTACTGATGTGCGTCTGTGTCGAGGGAATTCTGCGTAGATGAAGACTTCTCCGATTCGTGACAGGCCTCGTCACATATGCTGCGCTGCAGTGGGTCGCAGGGGCGCCGATGGTGTAGAATAAATACTCGATGCCTTCCACCCCCGTCGTCACATGTTGGCGTATGTCTTCACACTTCCAATGACAGAAGCAGCCTTGCCGCGCCGATGCAAGCTGTCAATGGTCGAACTGGCGTGCGCACGAGGCCCATGCTGCGCTCGGCGGAGTCGTGGTCGTTCGTTCGCCCGCGTGAAAGCTTGCTCCAGAAGCCACCCACATCGCGTCTGGAAGCTAGGAAGTGTGCCGGAGTTAGTGTGCCGAGGGCGGTGCGCTCGATCGGAGGCGGTCATTACCGTGGACAGAACACAGTCGATTTGACATATCGGAACCGCACCACGACTGCCAGAAATAAACCGGAGCCAGCTGCGCTCGTCCGCCAGTCCGCGATGCGGAAGTGCATTTGTCAATGTTCGACACCCTTCAGACTCTTCACCAACGAGATGCATAAAAATGCCAAGACCTGTGAGGAATGTCTGCCGAGTGCACCCCACTCGCTAGCCAGATGCTTCGCCAACTGCAGAAGGGCTCGAACAGCACGGCGTGACGAGTCTGCCCCACGGTCTGCCCAGGCAATGCACTAACGCGCAAGGTGTTCGCACCTCTATCGGATGTGCTGGCGAGACTGATTCGTCGAATGCAGCAGCACGCTTCATCGCGACGTATGCTACCGCGAATAATACCCTGTCGAGCAACAGTAGGCCGACTCCCCGTCGTCCCCCCAACATGAGCGTGAGACCTCCTGCAAAGCTAGTGAACGGCCTTGCTATCTGCATAGGCGAGTGTGTGCCGCTGCGGCACAGATACTCCTTTGACTGAGGCACGCAGTGGGCAGAGGGTCGCTGCCACGGCTACCTCATGCCACTTCCTCCCATACGTGACTTTGTTATACCTTGTGCATCGGAACTGCACAGCAGGGGAGTCTGCCAAAACACTTCCGATCCATACGCTACCCAGTGCCGAACCGGCACGTTCCAGCTCTCTTACCGAAGGCAACCGCAACCACCACAATGGCGCAGATTCATGGTTGCCACTTGGTGGGTAGTGTCCCCCTCCCAGATACTGAAGCAGTATTCCGACAATGCCTTGCGGCTCTCCCAGGACGTCTGAAGCGGATTCCCGATGGCGAAACTGGCGTTCGGCACATGTTCACTACCTGGCAAGCCGAGGTGTTCAATGCATATCCTCCCATGAAGACCCGCTGGGTGAGCGATGGAGTCGTCAATGGCCCCATCCAAAGTGACGAGTTCACACCTGAACAGATTGACGAAGGTATCAGAGTCATTGAGAGTACAACCGTGGAGACAGGTTATGACAAGGCTGCTATTGAAAGCTATGCCGTCTTCAAAAAGCTCCGGGATGAAGGAGTAATTCCTAAGGGAGTTCGGCTGCAGGTCTGCATACCTACCCCGGCCAATACCATTTTCCCTTTTGTGCAGAAAGCGTTTCAGGCTCGGATCGAGCCGATTTATGAAGCTGCTCTGCTCCGCGCAATGCGGAACTTGCAGGACGCCATCCCGCATGAGGATCTGGCTATACAAATCGACGTCGCTGGAGATACCGCCTTTTGGGAAGCCACCAATCCCAACACTGTTGCCAAGAACAATGGACTGGAATGGTTCAAGCATTGGTGGGAGGGTGATGTGAAGCAGTATCAGACTGATTACATCGTTCGTCTGATTGGCGCGGTGGACGAGGATGTCGAAGTCGGGTTGCACAATTGTTATGGTAAATGATACCCGCTCGTGTCCAAGAACCTCACTGATTAGTTCACAGGTGACATCGACCACAAGCATTGGCACGAACCAGCATCTCTCGCCGTTGTCGTGGAACGAGAGATCATGGTGACGAAAGCTGCGCCACGCAAGATAAACTGGACACATATGCCCGTGCCCAAATCCGCTGTCGAAAGACCTGAAGTCGGA
>JAASLG010000666.1:0-16271 GCA_013365235.1 Cercospora sesami
CACGAGAAGTACAAGACGAGACACGGCGTTCATTGGGACGCGGTGTGATGAACGCAGACAAGCTGCAGAAACCACAATTCCAGCTCCGTGTTGCGCAACTTCCGTTTCCAGGTCATACAGTCCAGCTGCAGAAACGTGGCTGGCTGTTAAGACTCTAACCATGCGCGTGGATGCAGTACTTCAGCCCGATGCACGGGAAAAAGGGGTCCAGACTGTCACTAATCCCAATTTGAGCTTCAGCTGCTACCACCAGACAGTTCAGCTCAGGCCACGCAAGCCACGTTCTACAATCGCGTCGACAAGATTGGCTCATTATTGTTCAGGTTGCAGCATGGCACAAGAAAGCATGCATATGCTGCTCGAACGCCTTGTGGTCTGTGGTCTGCGGGGAAACGGCTTGTCGCTATAAGTACGATCATGTCACCTCTGACGGACGACAGCGATCCTCGTCTTCTACTGAGTTAGGACTTTGGCAGTCAACATGGCACAAGCCGGCGCTCAAAACACTGAACACAAAGCGAATGTCGTTGAGTCTGTTGTCACACCCGCTGTGCCCGACTGTAGCCTCTGCCGCCGGATCGATGGATCGGGAACTTTACCCAAGCGTTTGATAGTCTGTTGTGATGGTACCTTCAATGCCTCCAACCAAGGCGTCGAGAGCAACCCGACAAACATTGCGAGACTGAGTCGATGTATCGCGAACGTGGGATATGCCAAGGATGGCAAGACCAAAATGCCTCAGATCACGTACTATCAAGCTGGCATTGGAACAGATACAACTGCCTCAGCGTATACGAAAGCGAGGCAAGGTAGAGTTCTGATCATTACCTGCTGTTCCAAGCTGTATTGACGCGATGCTAGGTGGCTTTGGTGCTGGACTTAACGGCAAGGTCTGCGAGGCCTACAACTACATCACCAATAACTATGGCCCCGGAGACGAGCTCTTTATTTTCGGGTTTTCGAGGGGCGCGTACACAGCACGAGTTTTGGCAAGCTTCATTTGCAACTTTGGACTGCTCACCCCAGGAATGATGGGTATGTCTATTCGGCCACGTTGATCCGGGACACGACGCTAACTTGGAAGACTACTTCGATGAAATCTTCGAAGCTTACAAGAAACGGGGCTATTCTGAACACAATTTCGAAGAAATGGCATGGGCACGAGCGAAAGCCACTCCTGGAGAGCTAGGACTCGAGCTGGACAGCCCACCGACAACCCGATACGATTGCATCAAACGATGGACACACATGCACGTTAAGATAAGATGTGTCGGTGTGTTCGATACTGTCGGTAGCGTGGGCATGTCAGGTTATCAACAACAACCTGGTCAAGACGTAGACTGGCACTCCACCGCTCTGCACCCAAAGATCGAATATGCATTCCAGGCATTAGCCCTTGACGAGAACCGCGGCAATTTCTCACCGACTCTGTGGTATCAGTACGACCAAACAGAAGCGGCTGGCACAGTGCTCAAGCAGTGCTGGTTCCCAGGGTATCATGGAGATGTCGGAGGTCACAGTGATCCGGTGTGGTGCACGAACAGTGTCGACTCATTAAGCTTCGCATGGATGATTGATCAGCTCACTGCTGACAGTCTGCTCCAATTCAGTAAACCACAGCTGTACTACCCTGTCCTGAAACGCGTTCATGAAGGAGTGGTCAACGGAGTTGGAAGCAAACCTCCAAAGAATACCGAAGAAGCCAGCGAGCGACGCATTCAATGGTCCGACGGGACTCTCAATGAAACGAACAAGCTTACATACAAGTTCTCTTCGTTCGTCGCGACCAGAAGGTTGTGGTATGCACGGACCCCAGGTCATTGGAGGATGGCCAGTGGAGCAGATGTCCCGGTCGCTCGACTACACGAGACCATACACCCAAGTGTTTCGCACCGCATGCGCCAAAAGGGAATGCAATACCAACCTGAGGGCTTCTCCAAAAAAGAATGGCAGTACCGAGCAAAAGCCAATGGCTCTGGGCACGAGTGGGCCAGGACAGTCGATGGGAAGGAAATCGCGGTCATTCCAGAGTATGAACTGCTCAAAATCGAGAAACAGAAGTTTGAGAATCACAATCTATGGTCGGGCAGTCTGGAGGCGTACCTAGCACCATCGGATATTCTTGGCACTGAGAAGTTCGACAGCTTGAAAGCCGATGTCATGGATCAGGGGAAAGTCTTGCACGCTGCCTTTCAGTTGCGCAATGAATGAAATGGCAGCATGAGTATCACAGCTTGTGGCTTATCTTCTGTTTCCAATTGAGCAATCGACAAGCAATTCGACCTCCATTTCGCTTTCGATGCGAGAACCACATGCATTGATCTACTTCGAGGATCGCATAACCATCTTCGAGTGCTCAAGAACATTCGACCGAAATGTTGCCCGCTAGTCAGACCTACGTTCTCTGCCAGCTAACCTCCATCTGTTCGATCCATGATTGCCATTACAGCCATGGCTCTCAGCGGCTGCTCAGTGCATGGTGTCACATCTGATTGGCACTCGGGGTGTACTCGGCAAAATTGATGCTTACTTGATTACTGGAAAACAGATGCTATCGCAGCACGAGCGAGAAAGTACTGTGGCTCAACACTTCCACTCGATAGCATTCACTCATTGAATCGGTATAACACCTCTTCATTCTTGCTCGATCTGCACACAATAGCAACGAAGAAGTGACTCCATTCGGATATCGGGATAACAGTACTCATCGGGCCGTACGAATATGGGTCCATTTTCTGACACCCCGGTCTTCGAAAGGTTTTGCGATACGACACTGATGAATACAGCTCCACTCTTAATCTCTTCGCGCGATACTGCCTCGACGGCGTCAGGACTCAACACCAATGCGGCGTTTTCACGACTATAAGTGGAAGTGGAAAAGACGACTATCACCTATTCGGAAGTTTGTCCACTATTGCAATGTCCGAGACGCAGGTTTGTCATCTATTCTTGTGTAATACGAGGCACACTAGTCGCCGGCAGTTTGGATAAGCACTCATGATTCAATCAGTAGGTAGGCGTGGTGCCAAAGACCTCACTTTCACTGCAGTAACGTCTTCTATCGTCGAGTATCACTTTGCACCTTACCTTTCATTTCTGCTCAGGCTCAAGGCAGGAGTGAGGTGAAGACCACCAACATTACTCGTCCGAACATATTAAACATTTAATTCCACACCATGCACACGAAGAAGGTGGTATCGCCGCTTTTGTTGGCAGCTCCTGCGGCATTGGCTCAGGAAACAGGGACAGGATCATGTACCGATGTACACATCTTCATCGCTCGAGGCTGGAACGAACCCTATCCTGGTCGTCATGAGAAGCTTGTCAACGACATTTGTACAGACCTGTCTGGCCGGAGCTGTGATTACGAGGATATCGTCTATCCTGCTGCGTCCAGCGACTACTGCAATGCAGTGTCGACGGGAAGCAACAACGGAAAGCAGCAGATCGAAGCTTACTATGCCAAGTGCCCGAACAGCAAGCTTGTCTTGAGCGGCTACAGCCAAGGAGCCAACATCATCGGTGATATTCTGACTTCTGGCAGCTGCGGATCAAGTACTGGCCTGGACAGCGCGTCTGGCGCGAGCTGCAATATCGCCGCGGCACTTCTCTTTGGTGACCCGCTTCATCAGCCCAATAAGCCGTACAACTACCTGGATGGCAATGCTGGTCAAGGCACTGGTGGAACCCGATCGCAAGCTTCCAACCAGATATTGAATGGCTACACGCCCAGGCTCAGGTCCTACTGTGCCAAAGATGATCTTGTGTGCGCTCCTGGACAGGGTGCGGATACTGTGGAGGCTCACACCAACTATTTCGATGTGTATTCGCAGGATGCCGCTTCCCGGGTCGCCGAACTTGTAAATTCTTTCCCGGGGGATGGCCACTGTTCTGCCCCAAAGACCTCTTCGACGAGCAGCACTGTCACCACGAGTACTGCAGAAGTCAGCGGCACAGCATCGGCGTCATCGAGCACCACTTCGTCTGTTCCCGTTGCGACCACGCCATCTAGCTCTCCATCGTGGTCGACCAGCTACGCAAACTGCACGTCCACTTCGTCATCTCCGACGACGACTGTTTCTGGGAAGCCTGCAGTCGTCATCTCCACCACTGAAGTCGCTACGACAACTCTTTGGAACTTTCCTACACTTGTTATCACCAAGGCCTCACCAGTGGCGACTTCCTTCATTGGCAGCGTCGGATGGAGCAACGGAACTGCGCCGACTGCACCTGCTGGAACAGGATCCGGATCTTGGACATCGAGCACATCCGCGCCCAGTGTCACTCCTTACACTGGTGCGGCGAGCGGCGTGAAAGCTCTTGGTTGGACTGCTGGCGTCGTGGCTGCTTTCACTCTGATGATGCTTTGAAATTATGGTACCTGTTAGTCAAGATGATGTGCGTGCAAAGAATGGTCCATGGCCGTGTCGATGCGATGAGAAGCAATAATACCCCCTAGTAATGTCGAATGATCGAATGCAAGTCGGATGAAGTGGCAATGGCAGAAATGCCAAGAAGCTGAGTCAGCTTCTGTTCTCTCCTGTCACCTCCCACTCCCTCCGCTTCTTTCTTCGTGACGCGTCTTCGCTCCTCCACGCGTGCTTGCTGGCGAATCTCACGACTCTCTTTGCAGAATGCAGCTCCCTCTCGAATCAACACAAGCGGCAAATCCCGATCCTGGCATGCACGGGAGGACGGCGAATATTGATGTCGTCGTTTCGAGCGCTGAGACTCCCTCGTGCTTGGCCAGGGCAGTCGCACTCAGGACGAGAGTGGCCATGCACGTGATGATGTGCTCATGCCTTACTTTCATTTGGGGAGACTGAAAGACCGCTCCTCGATGGCGGAGACAGTTGACGTGCACTTGCTGATACACGCCGCTTTAGATGGTGCATGCACGCGTGTCCCAGACAGCTTCCGGCAGCATAGCCATGTCTGTCCAGGTGGCTACAGGGCGGAGACGTTGACTTTTTGTGGAGAAAGCTCCTACTACACTCTTGTTCCTGCGAGAGACAGTGGTGTCTCAGCGGCATAGGCAAGGAAGGCTACATTGCGCCAAAAATAGGCATCCTTTCTAGCGATTGCTTTCCAATTTCGAGACGAACACAGGACGCTCACGTCGCGGGTTAGGGTGCACAGTTCTCACAGCTACTCCTGCTTGTCTCCCATGACGCGGACTACCAACGCGCGAAATAATGCTCCTGCGAATACTGATCATCATGTCTTCGATGCTACAAAGCCCTTCAGAGTCACTCTGGACTCTGTTTCACGGACAGAAACATTTGAACAAGATATTACAGAGCGTGGAAGTGAGACAGGCGTTTGCTGCGCATGCATGTCTCATGGCGAGCATCAATTTGAGTCCTGCGTCCATCGGCAGGAAGTACTAATGGGTATAACACTACCAGTCAATCCTGCTGATGCCAAAACTCCATCAGACAGCGTATCAGAACACTTCAAATGCAAAAGATGGCATCCGTTCCACTCGTATCGAACTATTTGAGGTACAAAGCTGGCACGAACAGACTTATTCACTGGCTTGCCAGCTCGGCACAGCAACTCAATGATCGTCAGGCGCGAGCTTCCGGAGCCGCTCCACAACCCACAGTACCCAGGACAGTGACACTGGACACGCTGGTCGAATACGCTCCACTGATCGTGGATGCAAGAGACCCAACAATCGAAATCAGCACCGCCATTCTGGACGTGACGAAGGATGCCATTATTGGCCGCACTGCCGCCATGAAATGGTACCAGGAACTTGCCGATAATGGCGACTCGGCAGGCATGAATGACCTGTCCGCTCTGCGAAAGGCAAACAGTACCCACAAATACTTTTTGCGTGTCTTGGAGAAGATTTGGGAGATCTTAAATCGCGAGCACAAATCCCGCCGACCGAAGTGCAAGAAGCAGATGCCAAAGCTCGCTTCCCTCGAAAACGATCTGACGAATCTTTTCCAGCATCTGCACATCGATGAGCCAGCAGATATTCCGGATGAAGAATTGATTCCGGAGCGCAACACCGAATTCGTGCCCCCTGTAGCCACATCTGATGGCTTTCGACTTGACAACGAACGTGAGGACAACCTCTTTGCGGTATGGTGTCTGCTGAAGGACATGTCCGATATCAGACTTCATGTCAAAGGTGTTTGGCAGCAGTACAAGCAAGGAAATATCTCCTTCATCTCTGCTGCCAAGATTGCCGACTCTGCTATATGCATGTGCGGACAACTGGCAGACCAATTCACAGATTTGCATCCCGAAGTGAGCGACTTCGACAAGCTCGTGGCCGCAATCGGCGCTCAGGACTCCAGCTCCGTGGCGATGGACGCACAGATGCACTACGCTAAACGCACCGCATCTTCTCAATATTGTTATGGCTTGCAGATTCAACCGACTGCCCCTCATGCCGATGCCGAATTGTTATGTCGACATGCTTGGCAGGCTCTGGAAAGCTTCCGAAGAATGCAGCGATATGTCTGGAGCGATGAGTCCGAGAGGAGAGACCTGTTCCAAGGCAGAAGACCGAGCATCAATATCTCCGGCTCCCCATTCACTAAGGTGCTCCTGGATCTGGCATTCGAGCTAAAACAAACGTTCCCATCCATAGGACCTCGTCACTTTGATCGAGCTGCGTTCACTCAAGTCGCTATCACCGGTGACTTGTTCCTCAGTCATCTGTTGGCTTTCAGCGCGTGTGGTCAGATGAACATTGGACTTGTTGCTGCCACGCAAATCTACGCAGACATGCACGACCAGCTTGGTGACACCATGTCATACATTTTGCAAGAGTGCGAACGCGCGCATAATTTCTCACGAAAGCCAAGCAGAAGTATGTGAACGTCTGCAACGGTGTCGCATGGTCAGAGGCGCGTGACAACACGGCGCTGTTAATCGAGCGAGAGCATAATGGCGCTCGTGGCTGGATCTTTCGTATTCCTGAAGGAGCGCCCGAACCCTTCACTGCAGGCGAGATCTTCATACCCGAAAGCATACTCAAAGCCCTCCCTCTGCTGCCGGCCAATATAGTCCGCTAACACCTACACGGTGCACAGCAGCACGCGATTGAGCACATGTCGGAATATGGGATCCTGCTTTCGGCTGTGCATCTCTACCACGCTGGGCGGATGAGCCAAGCTATTTCTGCGCCGTGGGACGATATGGACTTCTTCATCGAGCGTCAGGAGACGAGAGGCGTCTCTCTGAGATTAGGAGGTACAACTCCAAGATCCATTGCAAAACACTTCTTGCTCGCCATGGGTCACTCGGCCGCAGAACTCACTAAGAAGGAGCCACGTATGCTCACTCCAATGCAAGCAGAAAGCAAGAGGGTCAAATTTGTGTCAGCATGCCTGCTCGACATGGTGCTGAACAGATCTAAGTCTACGACTGAGTTGCGCCTGTTGTACCAGGTCGTTGAGGCCTACCGCGACCGCATCCAAGACGAGAAAATAAAACAACAATATCTGGCCACGAGGCGGCTTACCCCAGCTCAACTTTTGCAGGTTGCACAAGAAGTCATCGTTGACGACGAACCGCACCTTTTCTTCGACTACGCGAACTTCTTGAATCTCTGTAAGAAATGGGTCGTGGACACCTGTAACTTGACTACCAAGGCTCGTGGAATTCATGGCCCCTATCTCTATGTGCCCACTAGTTACATTCTGTGGCAAGCCGCAGACGCTGACGAACGGCACCAGTCCAAGTTGAAGACGCACCTCTGCCAGGCTGGCAAACTGGCTAATCAGCTCATAGCAAGGCGCGGCAACAAGTACAAGGCACAAGCCCTCAAGTTGGCGTCGTCACGCATTGATCAGGAGGAACAACGGGTGAGCAGACAGACTCTAGGCCAACGTTAGCAACTGGCCCTTATTAGTGTGGAGGGAAAGGTCCGTTGCCCTCTCGGAGCTTGCAAACGTGGGAACCCACAAAGCGATGCGACGAGAGGCAGCAATACAGGGGGAGGTAGTTATGCCACCATACGACACTCCCACAATCTGACCGTGGCTTGATTCGTTAAATTTGCGGCGTCAGTGTCCTCTGTATACAATTACAGAAAGCTACTATAGCTAATATCAAATAGGCTGCAAAGCACAAGAGCGGCTGCAGTCGGGCAGTCTGTAAACACCCTAAATGTCCCTAGCAAGGTTCGTTTAACGGAATTGGGAGACTCGCTTATATAACACTTAAGTCTCCCGCTCTAGAGGTCTGAATGATAGCGCTATGCTTAACCGTGGCTATCTCTGAGTTCAACTACCTCTGGGTGCAAATGCAGGTCGCTAAGCTAACGAGCAAACCTTTTCATAGCTCGAGAGCCAATCTGGTGAGGCGCTTGCAATGAGAGGTCGTTGCCTCAGAGGTATCCACGGTTATGAGTTTCGCGTGTGCTCAGATTCGCTGCCTGCGCGACGATCGAGGAAATGATGGTGAAGGCATCACGGTTGTCAGATTTTGCCACGATCTCATGCTTCCACTCCTTCCGTAATCGCATGCATGGAAAAAATGAAAGGCAAGCTTAGTCAGATACTGCAAGATATCACAACATTGGGTACAAATTCATTCACTCCAGCGCAGCTTGCACTCGTTCTGTGACTCCACTCGTTCTGTCAAGCCTCTTGATTCCTATCATTTCAGCTGTCTCGTGATCTAGTAGACAATCTGTGCAAGGCGACCAGTCAGACCGGCCAAGACGATGGAACTGCCCAAGAAGAGCTGGAAGCGGATCTGGGAATTGTGTCAACAATGTTCTCCATACCTGTACTGCAAATCGGTAACACATACCATGACCTTGTTGACCGAGGACTGGAAAATAGAATGCACAATTCTTGCGCCAACGTAGGTCCAAGCCGCTTTCACCGTGTTTGGGTGATCATCACCTGCGTGCTCCGTCAGTACCAGTGTGCCTTTCCCTTGCACTTTCTGTAGGAATACGCGTACCGACAACAGCAAGAGCCAATGCCACAGCATAGAAGACAGTCGGTTGCTCATGCAAATGGTTGTAATTGTCCTACACCAGCCACACCACCCACGTTAGCTTTCAAGAGACTAGACAAGGGAGCTGGCGCAACCTTACCGCAATCTGACGGATTGCCACTGGGATCTTGGTGTTCATATCCTCCTTCACCTTCTCTGGGTCGGTGCTAACGTTGTACT
Organism: Cercospora sesami; assembly: GCA_013365235.1. NCBI lineage: Eukaryota > Fungi > Ascomycota > Dothideomycetes > Mycosphaerellales > Mycosphaerellaceae > Cercospora > Cercospora sesami. The sequence continues at coordinate 9,154 of JAASLG010000666.1, forward strand.
TCGAGATAGCTGGAATGCGAGTCGCGTACATCCAGGCCTCCATCACGAAGGTCCAGCCTGCCAGCGTCACGAGCGGCTTGATGAGAGGGGAGTGACCGAGGACTTGAGATGCCATGATGATTACTGTGAGCTGTGGCTGTGAGTTGTGATTTGGACAAGGTTATCCTGGCGTCTGGCACTGGGGTAGAGATGTGGTTTCAGAGCTTGTTGATATGTTTTGTCTGTTTGAGGATGCCTAGCAGGGTGTTCGGAGTTTAGCTGACATGACCGTCCTCGGTTATTGAATGACCAATAGCCGGACGCGAAATGTGCCAAGACATGGTTCGCTCACATAAGCTGTCCGGCTCTCTGGTACTGAATGATCGAAGTGAATATACAAGACAGGTCGGCCGATTCGAAAGTAGGAATTCATTTTCCTTTTCGAAACGACATGAGGCAATTATGTTATTTGTGGGCTACACGAGCAATCTAAGCTTTCTTTGCGTCACGCTCAGCCTTTTTCAGTGCTCGTCTCCGGATGTCAACATGCATCTTCTTGTTGATGCCCAGCACGAGTCCACTCATCGTTCCAACGAAAGTTGCGATCGACCAGTGCATAATGCCGTGGGACCAGTAGGGTGTGCTGGTCGCCGCGATTCCCTGTGCACCTCCAGACCTGCCAATCTTGCCCAGAGCAGCACGCACGAATTGCTTGGGGTTTGGAATCAAAGCTGAAGAACGCCTGATCTTGCTCATGGCAGAAGTGACCAGGTAAGACTGCACGAGCTGGACTTGGACGTTCGAGGAAGCAAGCTCAGAGCTGAGAGCTGTCGACCATTGCTGCAAGAAGGCTTTGCTTCCACTGTAGGTTGCGAGCAGCGGAGAAGGCATGATTCCGCCAAAGGAAGCCATGGTCAAGATGAGACCACGCTTTCGTTGTACCATGCCTGGTGCGACAATCTGCGTGACACGAAGGGTGCCAAAGCAGTTGATTGTGATGATGTCCTTCATTTCCTTCTCTTGTGTCTCGATGAATGGCACTGGGATGCTATGACTTTGTCCCACATTGTTGATCAGAATCGACACATCCAGCTCAGCAATCAGTGTCTTCAGGTTCTCGAAGTCGGCGTCCTTGTTCGCAGCAAAGTCCATCGCGTAGAGTTTGGTCTGGACTTTGCATTTCTGTTGGATCTCGGTCGCAAGGGTCTCGAGCTTCGATTGTGTTCGTGAGACGAGGAGAATGTTGAAGCCTTTGGCTGCGAGTTGGAGGGCATACTCTTTGCCAATGCCATCGGAAGCACCGGTCACGACTGCCCAGGTGCCTTTCTTGCCAAACTTGGAGAGCTAGACTGTGTCAGTACATCCACCATCAGTCGTTGGCGTGTAGGGCTTACCGAAGCGCCTGGGAGGATTAATAGCGAAGCAATCAGTCGCCAGAAGGAGAAGATCTTCAATGTCAGCCAGATCAGGCCAATGGCTGCAAAGATTTGAGTTGTGGGTGCAGCATAGATGTCAATGGGTACTGCGGACGCCATTGTGTCGGTCCTTGCTTGAAGGAGGAGCTGCGAAGTGAATGTCCAGGTGAGGTGGTTGGGAGGTGGTGTTGGCTTTGGTGGGACGTTTGTGTTCCAAGAATTTGTGGAGAATGCGGACGCGCCCAACTTCACGTCGCGCTTTCAGCCGCAGCTACAAACACAAAACCTTCGATCTCCCCATCTCACGATCATCGAACAAGGATAACGTCTCGACACCGCAAACATGGCGTCTTTGACCGACTACCTTCCACAGCATGACGGCTACTTGCCCAAATGGCTCCTCTTCGTACGTCCCATCATCCCATTATGCCCCTCGAAACTCTCATATTGACATCAGATAGATCGCCGTCGTCTCCATCGGCAACACAATCCAATGCTACCGCACCCTCGCCGGTTCGAAAGAAGTCTACGCTGGCAAGCCCTACAAGACCGACAAGAATGCAAGCCCAGTCAATGAGCTGAGCGCTCGCACTTTTGGCACCTGGACTGCTCTGTCCAGCATAGTTCGACTCTATGCTGCCTACCACATCGACAATCCTCAGGTGTATCAGTTGGCACTCTGCACCTATGGAATCGCCTTTGCCCACTTCTTTAGCGAATGGCTGGTCTTTGGCTCGGCGAAATGGGGGAGAGGCTTGGCAAGCCCGGTCTTTGTCAGTACTATCACTACGGTGTGGATGCTGACGCAGTGGGGCAACTATGTCAAATAGATCGTGGTGTGAAGCGATCGTTCTTGGACTACGAACCTTTTCGAGGGATGCAACTGCGCACCGCTTTATTGGGCTTTCGGACACAGTCCCGCTCTTCTTTCCCGGCCCGTCAAGTAATAAAGATGCATCCTGAAGATCGCTTTGCTGGAGGCTTCGATTTCCGATCGAGTTGCTGCGATTGTTTGTCATGCTCCGACGGTCCAGTTGCATCAATCATCGCTCGATTCCTTCGAGAAGAGCCTTGAGCAGACGTCAAAGGCTGATTTGTTTGCTCTGGCACTATTTAACTCTGACCTTGGCCCCAAGCCATCGATCCGTGAAATCTGTAGCAAGATGAGATCCATTCTCAGGCTCGATGCAGTTAGCAAAAGCCTCCCGATCAGCAAGCAGCAAACACTGCAGCACACATAAAATTCGCACTTTTCAAATATATCTCCCAACAACACACATACGACATATACTTTCCCTTCGCCGACTGATATAACACACACTCGCCACCCTTGAGGCAACAGCAGATTCAATACACAAAAATGGTATTCTCCAGACAGCCGAACCCCTTCGAGAAACATCTACTGACTCTGCAGCCTCTTCGACCCTCTCGCGGCCTCGCTCTCTTGCACATGTCGCGTGCTTGGCGCCTCGCAATGTGGTTTATCTGCTACCCAGAGGCCGAACTTATCCACAGAGCCGGCATCCGAATGTTCGGTACATACGATTGGTACGCTACATGTCGCACAATCACCTTGGTCAGTACAACTTTTACGACTTGTCTACACTTTCCCACAGCGTACTGATCCATACAAATAGAGACCCAGCCGCAATCCCCCTCGCTTCGAAGTCCTTCTCTCCATCGTCAAGGCCTGGACGACAGCAACCGGCATCGATAACACGCGGATGGCGGATGAGGCAGATCGAGTGGGGAGGAGGATCTTCGGCAATCATCTGTGGGCCCGCACCTGCTACTTCTGGATGCGGCAGCAATGATTGGCACTGGATATATACCATTGCTGCCTGGTAGAGCGTGCTTGGAGATGGAGAAAGGGGTCTTGGACACTGCTGTCACGAACGTAAAAGCAACGAAATTGGAACTCGGTCTGATCGATTGGTACAATGCTCCTGCGGTCCCATATTTTAGGCCTCGTCGTCTATAATGATGTTCAAAGATCGTTTAGAACCGACTCATGCCTCCATCTATCCCACGATTGTAATGCTGTCCGGTTTTCATTATCTGACCGTGCCCTACATAGCGATTCCGAGAGACTGAAATAAATTTGGCTTATGTCTCCACGCCTTCCACCCGTGCCCTACTGCTTGAGTTTCTGTTACCGGGTCACACTGTACATTAAGATGCTCAGAGATTGCGTTGAACTGACTTATGCCTCCGTCTTTTCGAATCGTGTCATGGCGCTTCATATGCATTTTCTGGGTCGTGTCACATAGATCCGTGAACAGAGAATGGATTGAATTGACGCACGCCTCCCTCTTTTTCGGTCGCGTAACGCTGTTTGACTTCCATCTTCGGATCGTGCCATACATGAAGATTTTCAGAGATTGAATTGAACTAACTTTGGCCTCCGTGTTTTTGACTCGTGTAATGCTGTTCATTTTCCATCTTCTGGGTCGTGTCACCTGTAATGATACTCAGAGAGTGCATTGAGTTGATGCATACCTCTTTGTTCTTGCGTGTTATGGTCCCAAATGTTCAGATTGTGGGTCATGCCAGGGGTCACTTCTGGCAGAGATTATAACCCTTTAACCTATGCTTCCACCACAATACCCGGCGCAACGCTCGCAGATATGGCAAAGTTGAGCTGGAAATAACAATGGATCATTCAGAAGGTTGAGAACTGACTTGACTCCAATCGTTCGATCCGGGTGATGCTCATAGATGTCTATCTCACGCGGCGCATTCTCTTTACATTTACGCAGAGGTTGGTCCTGCTAGGCTGTGCTTCAATCATAGAATCAAACGCAACGCTCACAAAGACACAAATGACTATCCGGTCATGTTAGTCGTTGATCCAGAAACTGAACAAACTAACGCATGTCTCCTTGTTTCCGATTTATGCAACGCTCGCAATTGCTCAACTCATGGGGCATGTCAAGCATACAATCATCAGAGACCAGACTCTGCTGGCCTATGCTCCCATCAGAATATCTCGTGTAATGCTCGTAACCATGAAAAATCTGAGCTGGACGACATGTCCAATGAAACAGAGACGGCATCAAATGGCTCATGACTGCGACGTATTGTTTCCAGATCATTTCTTTATCCAAAGCCTACGTATATCCAATATCCAAACCGTAGATAGTGTACATTCGAACAGAGGCACGATATTCTACCAGCAAAGCTTCCATTCCACCTCCCACCTTGACGCTACCCAATCTCAATACCATAGACCGGCACAGACAGAATGGAATGTAGAGACTTCATCTCAACAACTCATGTCTCTGGTACGACCGATCACTACAAAGCTCACAGATCCACGGCTTGGAAGCCGTGACCAACATACAATGATCCAAAGACAGTTATATTTCATCTCATGCCTCCGTCTCGCCATTTAGTACAATGCTCGCAGATATTAAATTCACAAGCTGTGCCACGCATACAGGATGCGGAGAGAGTAAATCCTCGTAGCTCATGCCTCCGCCCACATCGCTCGCCGCTACGCTCTCGTTGCTTCGAAAGGCCCTGAGAGCCCACATGTGGTAATTCGGAGAGCTTCGGTCCATCAGCCAATGCCTCTGCTTCGACATTGGCTTCGACGCTACTCGATGTCCAACTCCTGGACCTGGGTATGTACATGGGAAAACAGAGCCTGAATTCTGTCGGTGTATACCTGTCTGTTCGAAACCTGGCAATGCTTCCGGATATCGAAAAAGCCCCCTCGGCACGCCCTCGATTCTGCAGAGATCCGACGATTGCTCTACCAACATCGTGATCACTCCGGCGCCAGGCATCCTATTTGTGCTGCCAGATGGAAAGAAGCAGACCATGGGCAGTGTAAAAAAAGACAGAGAGTGCTTGATTCATCTATCAAGGTCTACACAATGACCGTATCGTATCCACCAACACCATCGCTCAAAAAACAGATAACCAATTGACGAAGGCTTTCTAAGCCGCATTCTTCTGCTGTCTACCTTGCCGCACAAGCCAAAGCAAGAGATCCACCTTCGTAGCGACAGCGACAGCTTTGAGCGAGTTGTCGGTATCCCGCTCCGTCACAATAGCAGCGGCATTCCAAACGAAGAATCGCTCCAGGTAGGTCAATGGAGTGTTCATGGTGATTTCGACAAATTCGCGCTTGCTCTCGTCTCCCTCTGCGCTGTCTGGATTCTTCTCGATTGGCTTGACTTCGTCGATCTGGCTAAAGTTAAACATGACGTCGGAAATCGGGCTCGAGATAGTAACGCGGTCGGAGGAGAGGTAGGAGAGGCAGTTTCCGAGAGTAACCATGCCCACCAGACGCTTGCCAGAGGCAGCTGTGACGGGAATTTGATCGTAGCCCTTGTCTCGCATAAGCTCGACTGCATCGTCAACTGTCTGGTTGACAGCGATAGTTTGGATTGGCTTCAGGCGAAGGTCGCGGATCTTGGCATCCTTGGACTGATCCTTCGTTTCTGTTGTTGTAAGGATGGGAAGAGACTCTGGCTTGCCGTCATTCTCGCTGACTGGCTCGGCAGCTGGCGTAGGCGGCGTGGGAGGTGCGGTAAGAGGCTCAGAAGGTGGCAGTAGGTCGTTCGCTGCGAGCCAGTCATCGTCCACGAACTTGCTCAAGTAGCTGCGAATGCTGTCGGGCAGAATGACAACCACGGAGTCGTCCGGGCCCAAGTTCATTTCCTTGATGGCCTTCATGCAGGCAGACATTGCAGATCCTGAGCTACCACCAACGAGCAGACCCTCTTCGCGGATGAGCCTGCGTGCCCAGTAGAAGGAATCGCGATCATCTGTCTTGTACCACACATCCACCTCTTGCTGGGCGAGCACTTCTGGGATAAAGTCGTAGCCAATGCCCTCCACCTTGTATGGTTTGTCCTTGCCTTCATCGTTCAACTGCGCTGGCACCGCGAGGATCGAACCTTTTGGATCTGCTGCCACAATCTTGACTTTGTCTCCATGTGCCTTGCGGATACCTCGAGAGATACCTGTGATTGTACCACCCGTGCCCGCACCTGCGATGACTGCCTTCAAGCTTGAGGAAAGCGCGTTCGTCTGCTCAACGATCTCTGCTGCGGTGCCGAATTCGTGTGCCAGCGGGTTGTTTGGGTTGCTGTACTGGTCCAGAATGACACCACCTGGAATCTCCTTCTCCAGCTTCTTCGCAACACCGATGTGGCTCTCCGGGCTGTCCCACGCAGCACTCGTTGGTGTTCTGATAATCTCAGCGCCAAGAGCCTTGAGCACGCTGACCTTCTCGCTGCTCATCTTCTCGGGCAAAGTGATGATAGTCCTGTAGCCCTTGACGGCGCCCACCAAGGCAAGACCGATGCCAGTATTACCACTCGTTGGCTCGATCAACACGCTGTATCCTGGCTTCAAACGGCCTTCCTTCTCTGCCGCTTCGACCATGCGCAAGGCGATGCGGTCCTTGACACTCCCTCCTGCGTTAAAGAACTCGCATTTTGCGTAGACCGCACACTTAATGCCAATCGACTGAGGTACTTTGTTCAAGCGGACAAGTGGCGTGTGGCCGATGTTTTCGAGAATGGTGTCCATAACGGCGGGCGGGTTCCGCGGGGTCTTCGAGTTGAGGTGTGACATGCTGTAGCGTCTATGGTGATGGTGTATGTCAAGAGGAGTGGGAGAAGGAAAAGGTGCAGATGTCGAGAGAAGATATGAGATGCCAGATGCTACTCACTGCCCTTCAAAAAGTGTCCCCAGGCGCGTTTTCGG
>JAASLG010000667.1:0-11869 GCA_013365235.1 Cercospora sesami
CGAGACCATTTGCGCGAGTTGGCCGAAGATGCCGCCCAGTTCGTTGATTGTGCGTTCGATGGCTTCGATAGCCTCGCCTCGTTGTTGAATGTAGCTGTTGGATGACGACCCTTCTTCCATTAGTTGTAATTGTTGTTGAGAGGCTTGCATTGGCGCTCCTGCGCCAGAATACAATGCTGATCCTCCGGAAGGCTCCAAAGAGAGGACATCTTGGCCTTGACTTGAAGAGCCTGTTTGTCCGGGTTTGGGACTTCGCCCTCGACTGGGTGTCTGGTATAAGGGAGAATCGGTCCTCCCTGGTTCTAATCTTTCTTGCGCGGCACTTGATCTCCCCACTTCGCCAACGAAATTCTCCTGTCGACTTCGGCTGGCCTGGATATTCTTGGTGCGCACCTCGAGGACCTCTTTGAAGTTGACAGCCACATCCGCGACTCGCCCTTGAAGCAGCATGACCACATTCTTGTTATGTTCACCCTCCTGCTGCGCACCCGAAGCCTGTCCATTCTGTGTTCTTTGCAATTGCTGTAGGTTTCCAATCTGCTGGTTCAGACCTGCCAGATCTTGCTTGATGACATATGTGAGTTCCGCAATTTCCACGGGTCTGTCATCGAAGAGTGTTTTTCGTTTCGCCAGCTCACCCAACCTCTGCAGCTTGCCCATCGTGGCGCTGATGCCTCGGCCAATGGCGGCGGCGTTCCTCGCAAACTCGCTGCGCTGCGCCCGCGTCGGTGGTGTCGCAGTACCATTTTGTTGGGAGATCAATGGTTGGGACTGTGCGCCAAGGGGTTGTTTTCGCTGGCGGGCAATCGATTTCTGTGCCTGTTGGAGGATGGAGCGGAATTCGGGGGTGCGGTCTTGAATGGAGGCGTGTGAGGCCATGGTGAGCATGATCTGGGTGGTGTCGGAGGTGGTCGGCAGGAGGTGGCCAGATGGCCGGGTTGGATCTGTTCGAGTGCGGTCTTTGTTGTTGCGGGCGGACTGTGGAAGCGGAGCGGCGGTGGTAGGCGCTACGTGGGAGGCGACAATATTCTCAGTCGGGATGCCCAAGGGTAGTGAGGACAGATTTCTTTTTGGTGGTGCAGCAGACGTGCATGAAGGATGCAGGGAGGGCTGGAATCGAAGGCGCGACGAAGGTCTGCGAACACGTGCGCCAAGAGAACGCGATGTTCTACCTTGCGACGACTATTGCTATATCTATGTCCCAACGATGCCTGAGGGTGTTCTCAGGTATCACGGGCATTTCTACATCTGATTGACGCGAAGGTATCTCCAGCAGATAGGATATGGACAAATGCAGGCGAAAGTGAAGAGGGCGTCGTCATCGGGCACAGCGCAGCGGTACAGGTGCATGTCTCGGCTTGCATGTCCCTGCCAGCCGCTGCCAACTTGTGAACAACACCACCCCATCTCATTCCTGCCCTCTCGTGGCCGTAATATCTAATACAGCATCCGGCGTGTACGTCGGTGAGGTTGCGCGACCATCGTGACGCGCATTGTACCTCGCCACCACCGTTGGCCGTTGGTCGTCCGCGGAGCTGGAAACAGCAGCACTGCGCCTCGACATCGACGCGGAGCTTCACCCATCTCCCCCTGCATAGTCGACACGACACCTCGGCCATGATCTCTTGATAGCTTCACGAATCCCGCTGAACATGGCCAACAACGGGACTCCCACCACGCCCGGCGGGCCGCTGTCCTTCAAGACCGTCCCAGGAAGGCATAGGACGCAGAAATGGAACACGGCGCCAAAGAACACATACGACGGAGATGATTGGGGAGATTATGACCCGTATGATGAGTATGGGGGCGGGTATGAGGACCCAGAACCTCCGCTTCCCACACAATCATCGGCATTGCCTACACAGAAACTTCGCAAACACAGCTTCGACCGGGGAGACGATGGCGCGCGATCCGTCTCTGCTCCTTTTCCTGCACAGCAACACGCACCAGTCACTGCGAGTCCCATAGATGGAGGGAGCAGCGACTTCCCTCGCAGCAAATCACGACCGCGCGACTTCACGAACCCCGACCAGGCACCAGCACCGCTGAACGCGTCGAGAGAGGCCGTCCCTGCTCCACCTGGTTTCTTCCCGCCGCGAAAGACCAGCATGGGAGCGAACACATTTGAAGTACAACAGCAGGCAGCAGAAGCACGTGCGATTGCCGAGAGTGTGTCCGGCTCAGCGGCCAACAATGGCGCAGCTTCATCGGCCGATGGAGCTCAGACGGACAAGCCGCTGCCCTTCATTCGTCCAAGCGACATCTACAAGCGTATGGATGAAGAAAGACGGCGCGAGAGTGAAGACAGTGGCAGGCCCAGCGTTGATGCATTGGAGAGGATGACTTCGGCGGAGCAGCGGAGGAATGATTTACCACCGGTTCAAGAGCAGGCAGAGAGGGTTCAGATCCAGTCGTCAGGCCCAGATGAGCCTGACCAAACCACCTCTTCTACACGAAACAAAAGCCCCACACTACCGCTGGTATCACGCTTTTCAGGCTTTGGGGACGACATCTTGACCTTTACGGGTTCTACATCGACAGAGCAGATATCAAAGCCATCGCCACCTGGTCTGGATACGGCCGGTTTGGGAACGGCCTCCAGCTCCATTCAGCCAACGCCCACCACCACTCATCCACCTTCAGGCATCTCACGAGCCAGCGCTGCAGCTGAGCAACACGGAGATGATGGACTCCAACACACTCCATCTGTTGGCTTCCGCTCGGCGGTGCACCAAGCCTTCGACCAGAACGACGCGTCCCTTTCGCGCGACAACTCAGGGTCTACGCCAAGCACCGGCGTAGGGCGCAGCGATACTTCTTCCACTGCAGGCATTAGCCCTATCATGAGTCACGTACCTTCAGCCGCCACTGCAGCGTTCAGTCAAAGACAGCGAGACGGAGTCACCCCTACTATTGCAGAGGAGTCTACGACAACGCCAACTGCGTCAAGACCTGGCTCCGATTTGTTGGAACGAGTAGGGCGACAACATCCTGCAGATAGAAGTACGAGCCGTGAGCGTGTTCCGGCAACTTTTGAGCCTGGCTATCGACGCAGTTTGGATCCTCCGTCATCTGGCACATCTCCAGCCCGCACACCTGCAGTGGAGACCGTTGAATCTCGCAGACTCAGTACACCTCTATCAGGGGTCATCGGTGCCGATGACCCAGATGTGGCGGACCAGGGTGCCGAAGTTGTGAAACCTGATCTCCACCCCGTTGAAACGCTGGCGAGCAATCAACCCACTTCTGCGATTCCGATTGCTGGAAGGGGGCGAAGTAACACCGACTACAGCATTCGTGAAGCCGACCTCGCCAACACAATCAACTCATCGCCCGACAAGGATCCCAGCTCGCCTGAGTTGGCTGAGGCGGCGAAGGAAAGCAGAGACAGTCGCGATCTGTTCCTTCGCACCCATGATATGCCTCCCGCTACAAGTCCTGTGAGAACTGCCACTCCTTCCCGGTCTGACAGCCCTGCTAAAGGAAGGGTACGTGAGATTGCCGATAAATACCAAGAAATCCACGAAAGTCGTCGCGGCTCAAATGCCAGCATTGGCTCAAGCAAGTCTGGCTGGAGCACGTTCACCGACGATGCAAAGCCGAAACCGAGACGCGCAGGTACTGGCCAAAGCGGACTCGGACAAGGCCCAGCTCCTCCGAGACCTGAAATTGGGAGAGAGGAGAGCTTCAAGCCGGACTTGCCTGGAGGCTGGATTAACAGTGAAGCACCTACGCCAGCGGTTGAGACCCCACCAGCAGTTGCAACTCGCAATATTCCATCCCCTGATGAGCCGATCGATCTGACGCCAACAACTCAGAAACATCAATTACAAGGCCCGGCCACGAAGTCTCCGATTGATGCCACCAAAGAAGTTGGCGATCAGCTTGGAGCGGCTTTCATGAGTCAATATGGTGTTGGCCATCAGACACGTGATTTTGCGTCCAAGGAGGCACCTGCGCCGATTGACCAGTCAGAAGCAATGCCCAAACGTATGCACGGAGAAGTCCTTCCCGCACCACCGTTGCTGCGACAGGAAACCGACAGCACTGATGCGCCGACTTCTGTCTCTTCCTCGGCTGCTCCTACACCTCTTGCTAAGGACACACCGCAGCCTGCCGCAGGGAACGGCAACCTAAACACTGAGTATTTCAATACAGTCGCTCCACTTCGTGTCAGGAGTCGGGAGCCCAGTCCCGAGCATAGCGCGCCTCAGCCACCTAGCGCCAGTCAACCCCTCCGACGCACCTCCAGCGACTCCGCAGACGATGACCGCATTCGCGCTGAAATAGTACGAAGCCTGGACAGCTCCGCGGACAACAATGTGCGCACGCAAGACGCATTGAATGCGCCAGACAATGAGAGACGAGTCGAACATGGCGAATCCGCATTGCCGGCCGCCGCTGCGACTGCCGCCGCAGTAGGTGTAGGTGCAGCAGCTGTTGCGGCAGCTTCGACTTCCACCCCAAAGACAGATTCGACCAGACCAGGCCTGCTCAACACCCGATTTAGTTGGGAGATGAGCGAGCCAGTCAAGGAAGAGCCCAAGAGTCCCGAAATCAAGCCCGAAGCAGCCTACGAAAGACCCAGGAGCAAGCAGTTGCATATCATGAATCCAGGAGAAACACCAATCACTCCAGACACTCCGGCCGTCGAGCAGAGACTACCTGAGCTGACAGGAACGATTGGCGGACCACTTTCAGTGCCTGATGTGGGAAGACCCGAGGCGGCAGCAGCAGAAGGAGAAATAGTGCGATCTCTCTCACAACGCGTCAAGGGCCCTGTGTCACCTGTCGCAAAGACACAGGATACTCTCAACATTCCACAAACCACTGCTGAGAGCGGCCAATCGCTTCATGAAGGGCAGCCCTCACCTGTATCGGACAGAAGCCCGAGGATCCCTTCATACTATGCTGAGTCGACTCAGGACACGACTAATGCAGCGCCATCCACGGCATCGCCTCAACAACAGAGCTCCGCACAATTTCAGGGCCAGATTCCGGCCTTCCGGAACATCCTGCAGATCAAGGACGCTGATGAGCGCATCAAGACTTACAACAGCACCCGTCAAGTGTTTGCTGACATGAATACTGGTCTCGGAGACTGGCTGCAGAGCATGACAGCGCGCCATCCTGATGTACAGCAGACAGCCGAGCAAGGCAAACCACCACCGCTGGAGCCAAGCATTTCTGCTAGCAACACCAATTCGTGGAAGCGAGGCCATCGCGCCGCCGCACCTAGCATGAATCTGTCTAACTTGAAGAATCGTTTCGCATCCGGAGGCCAAGCCGAGGGTTCAGGCCGCACCACATCGACGGGAGGTGGACCTAGTGGGCTATCCAACAGTGACAATGCTGGTGGAAGTGGCGGCGTCGACCTTGACCGTGTGCAGCAAAAGGGCAAAGAGTTCATGAAGAATGCCGGAGTCTTCGGCAGCAAAGCCGGCGCTGGTGCCAAAGGTCTATTGGCGAAAGGCAAATCGAGGTTTGGTGGAAGTGTACGTGGCAAGGAGGTATGATTCATTTCTGTATACCCTTTCCACACATCATCACTACAAGCACTGCAAGCACAACACAGCGCCGTCTTCACTCTGGTTAATCTGTCGCTGAGAACTCGCGCGCTCCAGGCATGAGGTAACTGGGCGTGGAGCTTCTCCAAGCACACGACGGTTGCCACCATTATACGTTTTTGGCGACGAGATACCCCGAAGCAGAAGAGAGAGAAGGGCTTGCAAGACCATGACAGTTGCTTTGATACGTTGCTGCACGATTCCTTCTCTGTTTTGTATTATCGTTATCAAGAAGCATCTCTAATGTCGTTCTGGTGGATCCACTTCATCCCCACATTCCAATCACCTCCTCGTTCCTTTCCCCAGCATATCATCACCATCCCCGCAAATGTGCGCGTATGTCAGCTTACGGTAAGTGCGCGTTTAGGACTCTACTCCGCCCCTGGCTGGTGCCTCTCGACCCCAGTACAATCGAGCCTCATCTTCGGTTCTTGCAAAGTTGAGATCTGTTTCGTCGCCCGCGTCACCTTCCAAGTCGCGGAATCGTATTGGATCCGGCAGCCAAGAGAACCGCCGCCTGTCCACTGCTGCTCCGGCTGCTGCGACTACTGTTGAACATCCCAACGATTCGCCCTTTCTTGCACCAGACAATGGCCCGAAAGTCCCGGACCCTGCCGATGAATTGCCGAATAGTAGTATAGCTCCAGCTCCTGCGGCACTTGTCAAGGATGAGAAGACAGCTTTCGGAGGCGATGTGCAAGATGAACGGGAGACTGCTGAGTCGCAGGCCCGTTTGACGAACTCGGAAGAGGCACTCGCGGCTGATCCTGATTCTGGTCTACACGGAAGTGCGATCTCTGAGGGCGAGGCTCCCCAAAGTAGGACGCAGCCGCAGGGTGGGGACCACCACGAGAGAGCTGGAACAAAAGTACCAACGACCACGATTGCAGCTCTGGCAGAACAGATCAGTGAAGCAGAGACCAGGAGCGAAGCTGTCAAGGAATTACAAGAAGCTGAGCCTGTTCTCGAGGATGTCACAACTGCATCTCCAGTGTCAATTTCTGGCCCTTCCACTTTGACTGCAAGCACGCATATACCATCTGCAGCTCTCCCGATATCCAGTGACTCTCCAGTCCCTGGGCATCAGCATACTTCCTCATCGGACTCTATCGATCTTGCATCCGCTCTTACTATGGCTCCCAACGTCCCAGAACGGTCCTCCACGATGGACCCTGCCAGCGTGAACCCCGAACACAAGAGAAGCTACACAGCAGACCCCAACACGATTCCTCTTCTTAGTACACCGGATTTGCCTTCCACGAGTAAACGGTCTCCTTCCGCAACTGCTAATCGACCAGACGCTGCGCGCAGGACTTCGACATCTGGACTTCTGGCGCTGAGGAGTAGTGCAAGACGGGAAGGCAGTGCCACTCCGACCAATGGATCTTCGTCAAGCCGGGAACCTAGTCGTGGATGGACTCAAGGTGCTGCTGCGAATCCGAGGCCTTTGAGTGGAGTCTTCGAGCGTTTGAAGGAGCGGACGGCAAGGAGCTGGAGTCGTAGCAGGAGTCGTCCGCAGAGTTTGGTATTCCGGAAGGGAGGTGCCGATGAAACGTCGTCTTCTGCGGATGATGTGGGGGCCGAAAGGGGACAGGGGGAAGACGCGGCCACTGGCTCCGCTGCACGTCCGCAATCCGCTCTTATGGATTTCAGCGATGTTGCTGTGGACCCTACGAAGTCTGCTGGGACTGCTGATCCCTCAGGTTCTCTTCAACTTCATGGGAGTCTCCCTGGTTCGCCGCAAAGGGTCGAAGCGTGGAATGAACCGGGTGCGAAACTTCCGATCCCTAAAACGCCGGATGCGAAGGGAAAGATTTCGCCGCAAGAGCAGGAGCGCTTGGGTGTTTTGCCCAGTCCGGCGCCTACTGCCGCGACTTTCGCTGATGCGGAACACATGCGACGTGGAAGTAGTATTGATGTGGAGAGGCAGAGGAGGAAGAGGAGTAGTGTTGGAAACAACAGTGCTTTCGGTAGTGTCAGCGAGGAAGCGAATTGGAAGAAGGGCCTGGAAGAGAGGTATGCCGGTGATTCCTCTTCGGTGGCGACGACGAAAGGCGATATGGATGGAGGCGCATTTGCTACTGTCGGTGTCATGACTGGAGAGCCTTTGGAGACTGTACCAAGTCAAGAGGAGGTCGAAGAGAAGATGGCGGAGGTCGTGCCTGTTCCCCTCAAAGGCGATGCCTCTGCTTCTGCATCCGCGAGAAGTTCTCCCACCAAACGCCCGATGCAAGGTCAACGCAAGGTCTCGGATATCTCGACTTTGCCTTCGCAGATGCATAGACGAGCGGCTTCGGAAGGCGTCTCGCCTGTTAAACAGTCGTTTTTGACTACCGTTCCAACGAATGAGGGATCGAATGTGAGTCCAATGTTGAGCGAAAACGAAAGTCAGACTTCAGGATTGTCGGATGTGGAGGTCGTGATTGCGGAACCAATGACCATGAGATCTGTGGAGGCTGTGGTGGTGCAGGGCGGCGACGAGAGCGCAGAAGAGGAGGCTACGCCGATTGCGAAGAGAAGTGGATCGTCCAGATGGGAGAGGGAGATCGCGGAGCAAGAGAGGGAAGTCAGAAGGTTGGAGCGAGTCAGGAGCGGAGACAGCAGTCGCAACGTCCAGTCTGGCGAGACGAGTCCACGCGAGAGGCCAACTGGAGGAACCTTTGCTTCGATCATCGCTTCTGCGACTGCGAGGAAGGAGAAGTTACAGAAGCCGCAGCTTGTGGAGGCGCAGCATAACCCTTATGTGCTGCCGTCTGAACAGAACCCGGGGGCTTCGCCTGCTAGGCCTACGCGTGGGGGACAGGACGGCGCGGGAGATAAGTGGGAAGATGCGAGAAGTGAAGTCTCGGCTGAGGAAGGTGCTTCCGACGACAGGAGATCCAGCGTAAGCAGTTTCGGAGAGGACGAGAACGTACGGCCCACCACGTCCCGGACGAATACTGGATTACAGCCAGCGGCCGCTGAGAAGGACGAAAGAGCAGCTAATGGGCAGTCCTCTCCGAACAACGAAAGGAACATGCCGTCTTCCTTCGAAACTGTGCGTGCCGTTCCCGAAGGACCACAGCAAGCACAACACCCGCCACCTCTAGTGATTGAAGAGCCCATGACTTCTCAAGCTATCCCTGCCGGTCCGACAACAAACACCACTTCGCCCACTTCTCCATCCTCCGCAGGCCTCATGCCTGGCGTCCGACAACCAAGCCTCGGCACTACTGACTTCCAGAAACGCTTCTCTCAACGACTGTACGCGCAGCGACCAGACATGGGTGAACGACCAATGTCGTACATGACTTTGCCCAGAGACGAAGGCGGCTTTGTGCAAGAGGAAATCGATACGCGAAATGCTGCTTCAGCTTCAACGAAGAGTTTGGATGCTGCGCCTCCTGCTCCTGCTGCCATTGCGGATGCGAACAATGCCGAAAAGGAGAACGACACGCCGCCTTTCATTACGGAGGATCTGAGTGCTCTGAGTGGTCCTCCGGCTGGCACGGCGCCTTTCCAGCAGCATCCGCTGTTCCGACAAAATGATGCTGGGTATTTCCCTGACGGCTCTCAGCAATCGATGAGTGCTGGAGCCCGTATTCCTGGAAGGGATGTGATATCCGATGATCACGGGTTGGAGGGTGTTCACGCTTGGGGCGACAATGTGGTCACGACGCCGAAAGGTGAGTACCCTCCTAGCGGGCATGCTTCGAGTCAGCAGCAGCATGGAAGGAAGAAGTCTGCAACGTGGAAGGCTGCGTTCCGCGGTAATAAGCCTTTGGCTAGTATGGAGAATTCGGATAATGTTAATGTTGGTGTTACAGCTGGAGGTGAAGAGATGGACCGCATGGATACTGTGAGAAAAGTCTCTGGTGGCGCGAAGAGAACCTTGCAGAAGCCGCAGCGCGCGAGCTCCAGTGCGGTCAAGTTGTCTTCTTCCGGTGCCGAGGGTGAACCAAAGGAGAAAGAGAAGAAGAAGCGTTTCTCGGGCCTGAAGTCTCTTCTTGGCAGAGCAAGTACCATGTCTGCAGGTCCTGCTGTCGCAGGCGAGAATCGTCCTGGTCACGCTCGACATCGATCGGAAAGAGAGCGGTCGCGTACGAGAGATGAGAAGAGCAGGAAGTTGACGAAGGCTGCGCCGCCACTTGCTCCTGCCGGACCTGCTCCGCTGCAGTCCCAGTGGCATCCGGGTAACTCGGCGACGGTGAAGGGTGGTGTTGGAAGTTACGCTGAGTATGAACACGCGAGAAAGAGGGAGATGGCGGCGTTTGCTGAGCAGAGTGAGAGAAGTCAGAGAATTTTGGCGAGGAGGGAGGCGGGCAGGCAGAACATGACAATGACCGGGGGCGGTGGGCACCAAGGACGAGAGGAGGCGATGTCGCCGACGAACATTGTTGATGGCGCTCCTTCCCTGTCACCACCTGCGGACGGCTGGTACGGACCGAGTGCGAGGAAGACGCATGTCGACGAGACAGAAGAGCAAGGCTACACGATGCCGGAGTTCCAGAGAACAGATCGACAGCAGGTTGCTGCTGAGCAGAGGCGTGCAGCTGCTCAGGCTGGAAATCCTCTTCCCTTGAGAGACTACGCTGCTTCGCCACCATCTGCGATTGATGATCAACAAAGGTCAGCTCCTGGAACCAGAGATGGACGGTTTGGTTCGGTTCCCAGTGTGCCTGTCTCCGGACGATCTGAATTCTTTGCCACAGGACAGAGACCCTTTGGCAGTGTTGACTCCAGCATTTCGCCTGTGCAGCAGAGACCATTCGGAAGCATGTCGTCTGCAACAACCTCGCCTGTGCATGCGAACGCACCGCCATTGCAGATTCAGACACAAGGACAGTTCGGCCTTGATCAGCAACAGCGCGTTTCTCCCCGCGGCAGGGTCATTTCGATGGGTACAGAAGTTGCAAGAAGTCCAGCGAAGGAGTATCGAGACCAGCAGACGCCCTTTGCGATCACATTGCCTGGAGCAGGTGAAGCAAGTGTGGTGCATCCCAACGAGGCTGCGTGGCATGACGCTCAAGCTCGGGCTGCATACGACGGACAGCAGCAGTATCAGTATGCTGAGCCTGATTATGAAAGAGTCCAGTATCATCAGCCACAGAGCCCACTCTACTCAGCAGGTGGCGAAGGCAGATATCCTGTCGGACAGCGACCGCATAACGGCTTTAACTACGAAGGTCGCGATACTTATGGCCAGCAACAAGGATACGACTACGACCGAAGAATGCCCTCTCAGCCCACCTCCCCAATGTACGACAACAGTCACTATGCTCGAGGACCTCTACCGCAGCAGCGCAACTGGATGTCTCAGCAAGTCTTCCAGCAAGGCCAACAGTACTCGCATCCTGCACAGGCACCCATGTACCAGGCACAACGAACAGAATCTGCTAATCAATCGGGTTGGTTCCCTCGACATCAACAACAGCAACTACAATACCATGAAAATGAGCAGCGAAGGAGAAGAGCGAATTCTATCGAACAACAAGAACAGCAAAGGAGACGAGCCAATTCTATGGAACAGCAGCAGCAGCAGCGACGATACTACTCTCAGAACACTGGAGGAGGTGATCCTCCGCATTATGCTCCTCCGCAGCATCAGCCTAAACCTAATTTCTCGCATCCGCCTCTCTCGGCTGCGATGCAACAGCAGCAGCAGAGACAGTTTATGCGAGGGGAGGAAGGAGGTGTGGATTATTATGGCGGTATTGGTGGTGGTCGTGGAGGAAGGAGAAGGGCTGGAAGTGGATATAGTGGACGAAGAGATGATCCAGCTGTTAGTGAGGATGAGGTGGACATGATTATGAGAGGGGCGAGTTATCCTGGTATGGAATGGGATCCTTATTCTGGGAGGAGGTAGGGTGAGATGAAATGTTATGAGAGATTGGAACGGAATGACGCATGGGATTTGGTCAGATGAGAATGGACATACTGTCTTGCAAGCATGGTGAAGGAGTTGGATATTTGGGATCTTTGAGGATCTTTTTGATTCTCGGCATGCGAGCGACAGGCGTGATTTTGGGAAAGCGAATGGGTTTTGGATCTGCTTTGGGACAATACTACGACAGTGGAAAACATAATGTACAGATAGAGAGCACAACAGGGCGATGAGCATGAGGAATGAATGGGTACTGTTCTTGCTCTCAGGCCCTTTTTGCGAAGGGATTCCAGCTTGATCTACAGCAGAGAAACGCCAATATGCTGCGAAGTCTGATTGCCGAGAAGATGAATAGGAACTGCGACTTCACTTTGAATACTGTATTCTCTGCTCAACTGTGTAGACTACTATTTCGCTGTCTGCAACTCAACCCACGTGG
>JAASLG010000668.1:0-13058 GCA_013365235.1 Cercospora sesami
GCATTCTTCTGCCCCATGACAGAGACGACCCGACTCCGACAAGAGACCGATCTTCTGACATACCGTTACCTGTATAGCGGAAACTTCACCAATATCTCTCCCCGAGGCTGGATGGGTGCCTGGCACTCAGCTGAATTGCCATTGATCTTTGGAACGCATCCAAATTATCGCGGCAACAGCACTGAGTTGGAGTACCAGACCAGTCATGCGATGCAAGATGCTTGGGTGGCTTTCGCAAATGACCCGGCGAACGGACTGGCGAGCGTAGGATGGAAGCCATATGAGGAACTGGGAAGTGCGACTGTGCGAGAATTCGGTGCTGGCGTTGCAGCAAAGGATATCGAGGTGAAAGCCACAGAAGCCATGTGTGATGGTGCGGTTCCGAAGGCTTCGTAATGGTGGAAACCAGCAAAATAGGATGCAGCGAAGTATGTCTTTCACGAATTTACCGTTCGCGATTTCCTTGCTCCTTCCCATTCATCCCAATGCTCGACAATCGACTCCAAAATCGACTCACAATCCTCCCAGATCCTCGATCGATTCGCCAAACCTTTGAGCTCGCCATTACGAATTCCCCGGCGAAGACCATAATACAATTTATACCAATTCGTCCTACTTAGATCAAGTTCATCCGGCACTGGTACAGGATCGCGAGTCACAGCAGGACCATTTTGGATCTTCTCCGCTGTCGTCGTCGCCAGGAAAGGATAAGGCGTTTGATCTTTCGCAGGCCAAGCTTCCCAGAAGAAATCCATGTTTTTCATCAACATATCGTGATAGAGACTGAGGGGCAATTGTCTGAAACTTCGGGATACGAGGCGGAGGTTGCAGATATCCTCGCTGGAAAGTTCTGTGAGGATGTCGAGGCGAAGTTCTGCAGGTAAGGTGGCGAAGAGATCGCCTGGAGAGGGGGAGAAATTTGTGTTTGCTGGTAAGTCGAATGCTCCGGAGTTTCCATCCACGGGATGAGGTGTTGTGGCGCCCGCGACAACTTTCACCAAATTGGGGATGAAGAGAGGATTAGCTGCGATGTATTCTGTACCGTTTTCGTGGCACCACCATTGTTGATGGAGACGACCGATACTGCCGCAACGGCCTGTGGAAGGCGAGCTTCCGGCAAATGTCTCGTCTGATCTTCCTGTCCTCCACCAGTGGAGAAGTCCTTGCATGTGGTCTTGCTTCTCGTCGAACCAAGTACGCGAAGCTCGCTTGTAGATTTCTAGGCACCAGGGATGGAAAGGCATGCTATAGAAATGGTCGTTTTCGTCTGATCCGCCGCCCCAGCAGATATCGTCTGGAGCATGGCTTTGCATGTCGTGTCGCATGGGGTACATTACGTCTATGTTTCCGAGTTCCCGATCTGGCATGGCATCGCAGAGACCAGAGAGATACATGGAGAAGTTGGAGTCTTTTTCAAAGTCTTCGTCATCCGAGGTGGGCTTCCAGTCTTTTCTTTTTCGTACGAGGCATTGGAATGTTGTGCAGCCTTGCATTTCTTCAATGGAGATTGACCATCCACTGTAGCCATTGTCGGAGTTGCAGCCTGGTCCTGCGATGTGTTCGACGTCTGTGCAATAGTCATTACTTACCCCTCATACACATCGATTGTCTTGCTGGAACCGTGTCTCACTTACTTCCGTCAATGCCATCCTGATACTGAGAGACCAGACCCGCATTCTCATCGCCATCCTCATCAGCTGCATCCTCATCCTTCTCGATCTTTTGCCAGGGAGATCTGTAGATACCATCATCGAGTTCACGTGAATAGTAGGTGCAACCAGATTTCTTGCCGCAGTATTCGAATGCGTCTGGTTCTTCTGCATGAACGTACGAGTCGGAATGCTTGTAGTAGCCCCAAGCAGCTGATTTTTGCTCGCCCTCGCGCCGGATGCGTGCGATGTTGAAGGATACACCGCAGATGGTGCAAAGGATTTCCGAGTAGCCCATTGCCAAAGTTGGACGTGGTCGAGTGCCTGTGATGGCGGTTCGGAGAGCAGGAAAGGCAGTGGCTATTGGAAGAAGTTGCAATGAATCCGGTGGGGAGTATCTGTTTCTGCTATGTTCTGATGAGTATTAGTGGGCCAGTATTTGCGGAGCATCCTAGCATCCCAGGCGACAAAGGCATTAGAGCAGGCAGAGAGCCAATGGCGATTGCGAGCACAGGCCGAAGGATTCGATGTGCATGCATTTCAGCCATTGTCGGCGCGCAACGTCGCATTTGCGAGCTCTCTTGGCAGAGAGTGTGACAATCGCGGGATGGCATTGACGTTGCAGTGGAGAAAATTGGATGGAGGACAGAAGGAATGGGTGCAAGGGCCCCTCGCTGCGACATGCGGGCGTGGCTGCATTGAAGACATATATATTGTTGGACTTCAATCCTCAATGACGGCGCGCTTAGTCTACCTACCATTCACCTTGCCTTTTACCAGATGAATCCGTGGGCTAGCGCACTATGCCGCATTCTCAATCTTTGGAAACACCACAGTTCGAGAAATCGAACCTTTTGCCAAACTTTTGCATTTTGTGTCAGAACAGCTCGTCTGCATCGGAACATTTTCTGCAACACTTGCACATCATCAGTTGTGCACGCGATACAATTTTGCCTTTCATTTTCGTCTTTTGCGCGCCAAGGTCACGCGAATTCGCCACCCATCACCACCGCTTTGCGACGCGTCTTCCGAGACCACCTCACGCATCTACCCGATGACAACGGCGGTACGCTGCATAAGGACGCGTCTTCTGCGTGCTTGCTGCGATGGAAATGAACATCATGGCAAACGGATGAAAAAGCCGTGTCGCATAGCGCGATGTGGTGAGTCTCGTGGCAGAGTGTACGTACGGCCTCATTCTTCACCTTCACGCGACCACATATTCGCGGCAGGTAGGTTTGCGCGTCGCATTCCTCGATATTCAAGCAGTGTGTCGCTCGATCTGGCGAGTTTTGGTACAAACCGGTCAAGCAGACGCGGTGGCGGTGTCTCGATTGGTTCACCAGCACTCGCGAACATGAGTCAAACGCAAATCAGTAGGTCGGTATAACAATTGTTGCAATTCCTCTGCGGGCAAACGCAGCTTCCTGCAGCTCGCGCTTCACTTGACAAACGGAGCGCGACGCAGAGTCCCTCTCTTCTTTTCCACCAACTTCCACTCCTTTGCCCTTTCCTCACCGCACATCAACACCTTCCGCCTAGACAGCAGCTTCCACAGACGACATTCATTGCACCGCAACCTCAATCACATCGTACAGAACCACCACAATCATGGCCGACGCACCGCAAGCTCAGCACTCGCTGCTGCAGTCCAAGTTTCCAGTCTTCCTTCCGGACATGCCTCAGCTCAAGCTATCAAAGGATGACTTCGCCGCCTACGTTCAGACCTTGAGCGCGAAGCAACCTAGCGCATCTGAACAGACGCCGATCGAGGGCGACAAGACCGACTCGAAGCAAGCCGCGGATGAGGCAGAAGCACCACAATCTGCCTTCATGGACGCTCTGCTGTCTGACAAGACCGCCGTGCCCTCCTTCGATGAGCAAGACGACAAGATGCTCACTGAGAATGCCGACGTCGCCTACAGTCGTTCGGGCAGCGCACTCGTCGACCTCTTCTACGAACTTGAGGAGGTCATCTCCGCAGCTGCGCTGCAGACGCGACTGGAGAAGGCATGGGCGGAGGACAAGGATGTCACACTCAAGATCATCTGGAATGCGCGCTCCATCCATCTCGGGAAGAGCAACCGCAATGCCTTCTACCGCGCTTTGGGCTGGCTGTACAAAAACCACCCAGCCACTCTGCTGTCCAACTTGCAGTGGCTTGTGCGACCTGTCATTCAGAAGAAAGTACCGAAGAAGGATGATTCTGCCCAGAAGGAGACGCCCGAGAATGACGAGAAGTCTACCCAAAAGGATGTCGCTGTCAAAGTCGATGAGAAAGACGCCGATAGTGACTTTGAAATGGTGGATGGCGAGACGGCATCTACAAGCGCGGCAGACCCAAAGAAGCGCAAGCTCTCTGAACTCGAGTCTGCCGATGCTGAGTTCGACGTCAAGTATGGTGTCGCACATGGGTACTGGAAAGACCTTCTGAATGTGCTGGCCCTTGCCGCAAACGACCAACTGAAGGCCGATGGCAACCCTAGCAGCATCCTCAACACTGAGATGCCGAACGCGAAGAAGTACAAGCGCGACTGGACTGAGGGCCGCAAGAAGGAGATCAACAAGACACGCCACGATACTGTCTTGGCCAAGCTCGGATCAGACCAGGAATACAGGGCGTTGCATCTCTGCGTGGCACGTCTCTTCGCCGAGCAGCTTCAGCTTGATCTTGCGCGTCTTGAATCCAACGACAAGAAAGAGATCAAGAAGGTCACTCTTGCAGGAAAGTGGGCACCTTCGAACAAAGGCATGCACGATCAGCACACGACCATAGTCACCAGCATCGCAGAGCTGCTTTACCCTCTCGAGACCGTCTGCCCAGATGCGGATCCTGCAGACCGTGAGCTGTACATCAAGCACGCGCGCAATGCCTACCAGGTCAAGACCTTGTCAAAACTGCGCAAGCAGCTCGAGATCGTTGAGCGCAACTTGACCGCCGAAACCTTCGACCAGATCAAGTATGATCGCGTGCCTTCTCTCGCCATGAAGCAATATACCCCACTCTTCGCCCGCAAAGACATGGACCACTTCGACGCTTACATCGAAAATGTCGCCCAAGGCCAAGCCAAGATCTCCGGCGCCGTTCTCCTCCCTTCCGCGCTTGTCAAAGAAGTCTCGCGCGCTGGTCACTCCGGTGGCCGCCGTTCGAGGCCTTCACCAGCTGACGCTCTCGTCGCTGAGAAGATTCGCGAAATCACGGCCAAGTCCGTTGGAGCTCAATGGAATACACTCGTCCAACGCGTCAAAGACTCCGGGACCCTCTCTTCCTCCATTGCAGTCTGCGACGTCTCAGGCAGCATGTCTTCCCCAGTCTTCCGCGACGGCACCTGCCCCATGGACAGCGCAATCGGCCTCTCGCTTCTTATCGCCGAAGTTACAGAACCTCCCTTTGATGGTGCCATGATCACTTTCGATGCTCACCCGCAGGTCTTCCGCGTCGGTGGAGCAGACGACGAGAGAAGCTTCATGGAAAAGGTCGATTACATTCAATCTATGCCCTGGGGAATGAACACAGACTTCGTCGCTGTTTTCGAGGAACTGATCCTGCCGAGGGCTGTTGATCAAAAGCTCAAGCCTGAGGATATGGTGAAGCAGGTCTTTGTCTTCTCGGACATGCAGTTTGATTCTGCGATGCGCGGGTATGAGCAGGAGGATCGTTGGACGACTTCGTATGAGCGCGTTCAGAAGAAGTTCAAGAAGCATGGGTACGAGATGCCGAAGCTCATCTTCTGGAACTTGGCAGGTGGGCGCGCGGGATATGATGATGATGATGCGGGAGTGGTCGGAGGCGGGGATCCAACGGCTCCAAAGCCAGTCACTGCTGCTGAGGAGGGCACGGCGTTGGTCTCTGGTTACAGCCAGGGACAGTTGAAGATGTTTTTGGACAATGGGCAGTTCGATGGTGGAGAGGACGAGGAGATGGTCGAAGTCGGGGAAGATGGAGAAGTGAAGGAGAAGAAGGGAGATGATCCGATCGCGATGATGAAGAAGGCGATCGGACACGAGGCTTACCGGATGTTGAAGGTCGTAGACTGAACGTTGGGACTCGGGCATGGGATATGGATGTGCTGGACCAACAGAGGACAGCTTACGATGCTTACGACTTGTGATGATCCGCACGCATGAAGGGTACATGCGGCACGAAAAGCATTAGCTATGGCGTTTTGAAAGAAAGAGCGTAATTATCGCACCTTGAATCGAACCAGAGACAGATCATCATGTTGGTCCAATTGTGCGAACAGTCCAATTCCCTCTCGTCACTCTGCGAGCAGTTCCTCAGGTCGCGCACTTTGGGTGGACGAGGTTGTACCAGCCACTATGTAAGTCTGACAACAAGGAGACACGCGACACCACCCACATCACATCCCGGGCGAACCCTAAGGAGGATAATGCCAAGAACTTAGTACGGAAAGAATGACACCCTGATTGGCAGTACTGACCAAAACTGTGAGTCGTCCTCTACTTTATTCCTCCATTGGTTTGAAGTCTACTCTTCTCCTTAGGGCTCTTCGCGGCAATACTCTCTGCTCCAAACCAATGGGATTTCATCAATCTTACACACCCATAGTCCCTCATCTCCAAGATAGTGCAGTGCACACACAGAGCCCTTCCCAAATTCGAGCTTGCTTGATAGATACATCGTCTGTCTTTCTTGCTATCGCGTCACGGAGTAAGAACAATCCTGCCTCCATTCTAGATCTCCTTGTTCGCCAAGCACTGCGCCAAGATTATCGTCAGCTCTCTCTCCTCTGTCATGATTTTTTTTTGGTAATACGAGCTACTGGTCTTTTTTGCCTCACATCGGGAATACGAAGTTGTATTCCGTCCTTTGGTTGAATTTGGGACGAGCGAACGAGTCGTATAGCTAGCTGCTGAAGATTTTATAAGCTACATATAACTAGAAAAAGAATTTGAGTGGGAAGGGTTTCTTCACTTATCCCGCTGAACTTCTTTTCGTGAGTGAATCGTTGTTCTGTCTGAGGCGATGACAGACTGGTACAGTTCGTCTTGAATTGGATTGGATTGCATTGAGTTTCTTACGAGATATTTCTTAATTTGTTTCTTCTTTTCTTTCCTGCACTCCGTTGTTCCTTAGCTCTCGTGTCACTTCTTCTTTACTTCTTTGTTGTGAGAAGTCAACGCAGGGAGAAGAATCAAGGAAATGGGCTCTTTGAACGGGGACAGGGTTCTATTCTTCTCTTAGACGCGTATATACGTTATCATGGGAATGCATATATATTGGCTGTGTGGTCAGCTATCGCTCCTCCAGAAAAACAAAGAACGCAAAAGCTGCTGCGTAGCTACAACTTCTACCTTCCAAGATCCACAAAATCCGATCAAAGATGCTTCTTGCAACACTCCTCCTCTTCTGGGCTTTGGTTTCCCAACCTGTAGCGGCAAAGTACTGCTCCTCGGGCTGCTCGCTATGCTATTATTCTGATGGACATGTTTGTGGTGTTGGAGGTTGTGTTTCGAAGTGCTATTGCCATGAACGCGCAGGAGCGACGATTACGCACCATCCTTGTTTGAGTTGTGCTGGAGGTAGATGGGCGGAAGTTGGGAAGTGTCCGTGGTAAGTGGTCCTGATGAAATCGCTGCTATTGTGGAAGCAGCGAAGTACGATATGGCTATGGAGGCTGATAATGGTTTTCAGATGAACACGGGGTTGATTTTGGGACGAAGGAAGGTGGATAGGCTATCTGAGCCGCCGCGTTCCTCCGGAACGTTGGGTGCTGCGTGTGAGAGGGACATTCAATTTGCGTGACTTGGGTGAGAATATACAATCGGAGTTATAAACACCAATGGAAAGACCGACATCACTCGTTTACTGCGATGGTGTACTTAGGAGGCGATCAGGATGATGAACAGTGATCGGGAGGAGTGCTGAACTTAATTCAGGGACCAAGGAAGAATCTCCTTTGTATTAGCGCGGGGAGGTATCGCTTCTCTAGACGATCATCGAGTCCCAAAACGTAGTGCCCCATCACTCTCCACTCCTGCTTTTTCTAACAGCTCGCCTCAACTTGTACATACCCAGCATCACTCATGAAGTACATTTTGCCCGAAAGTGTTTGGCTTTCACCTCTCTCGTAGATGTCTTGGATGTATTGAATTGCGTGGAACCATTGTTGAAGAATATTGGGGCTCTTGATCTGGGTTGGCTTCCCACTGACCCAGCTCGCGGTCCACATACCAGCCTTTGAAACGTCGTCGGGTCCGTTCTTTTTGGCTTGAGCGGCCACGGCGTACCTGCTGGATTGTCAAAGATCTTTGCCCAGTTGTTCTTTGTTCCATGGATCACGTACATGATATCGTTGAGATCCTGGGGTGCGTATTCAACCGGGCAGGTACTGCCCCGAAGTCTCATGATCGTGACGCAGGCCCAGTCGCACCAATCTGACCATCCACACGTCTCGGATTCGTCGTAGGGAGTCCACTCATAGCCATTCCAGCGGTCGCCCGGCGGTGCGCAATAGTCTTCGTCACGTTGGAAGACTATTGACTCGGACTTGTTGGCTTGTGGCAGAGCGACAGAAGCTTGCAAAGCCAGAGCAGCTGCAAGGAAGATGTAGGATTCCACACGCGTAATGAATGATATCTGTGTCGAACGGAGGATGAAGGTGACTTGGTGTAGGAGTGTACTGCGTGTGCCGGATGATCATAGCAAGGTTAAACTCAAGCGATATATATACACAGATCTCATTCGGTACGGCAGCTGACTATGGCACCGACAATGAACACCTATCTGTAATGAGTTTGCACTGCATCGCGAAACTCAGCCGTTGTAGGCACAACGGGAACACAGAACATCTCCTGAAACATTGGTGGTGACGCGATGCTGCATCCACTTCAGAACAGGCTCTCTGAACTCCGGACTCGCAAAGCCGTGCTTCTCATCCTCACAATACATCCGACCGGATTACAGATATGCGCTACCAGTATGTGATACCGCAAGTTGTGTTCCAATTCAGCTGCATCAGTAAAGCGGCAAATTGACGAGACGTGTAGTCGAGCCACTGCATAATATGGAACTGACGCCACGAATACTACCGGTGTAGTTGAAACACCGTATGGGCCATCTCGTGTGACAAAGGTCTTGTGGCATGATAAGCCCAATATGATGTTATTATTTGAATGAGCTTGCGTTCAAAGGTCGTCCCATCTGGTGGAACTCTCATGACCTCCGTGGCCTCAAAATTCATGCATGTACTTCCAAGTTGATTCTGTTGCGCCGATGATCGCGATCCTTGAGGACATTGGACGACATGAGTCCAGCAGAGACGCTTCATGTAGAAGAAATACGTAGGGGCTTCCGGATCATCAAGAGTATGAAGCGCTGATGTGATGGATCAATGAGTGTTGTGCTGCAAGAGAATGTTCATAGCAAGATGTTCCGGCGATCAGGGGAAATGCTGAGCGCGATTTAGGGGTAATTATCGCGGGTAAGTCGGGGTCCTGTCGCGCTTTTTGGATTAGTGACGGCTTGCAGTTCGTTCTACTGTTCCCGAATGCCTGACGTTCTGAGAACGCAGATCAAGCAGACAGCTTTTGCTTGGTGGATCATTGAATACTCAGGAAGTTCGACCTATGAATGAACCTGCTGAGCCACCGTCGTTGAGTCGCTCAGCGAATTTACAGCTGCATCTTGTACAATTCTTGTTCAGCCCTGTTCTTCGTCTGACCATAGACGTGGCTCCCAGTCCTCGCTATCTAGGTCGAGCTGGAGCAGATGGGCGCGGATTCGTTCCCGACCGGATTCTTCGTAGCTGTATGGCTTGCTTGTGAGTTCTTGCGGACTGGTAGGATGGTCACTGAAGTCGATATTGACGAGGTCCTCGAATTTGACATCGTCGAGCGCCAGAAGCTGTCCTATGCAAAGCAGAATGAGTTGCCAGCCGAATTCCCCACGACATCTCACTCTATTCAGCCTCAGATTCCTTAGTGAGCCTCTCATGACCTCGAGTAAAGACGTGAGATCATCTCTGACCTCGATTGTAATACCTTCCAGTATTATGGTATGTAGAGGCAGCCTCCACATGTCCTCTCGCACCCACTCCATTTCTCTCCTGCTGTATCCACGGAACACGAGCTCTGGAATGGTTTCGCACAACGCTAAGGCTTTTGAGAGCTCATTGCAGGAGGTCCTTGCGTTGTCACAATCAGAGTTGCCAAGTGGAGAGGCGGTAAGTTCTAGGCATCGCAACGAGGACAGGAATCGCACCAGTCCATCAATCCGGAGACGAGGGTTGAACGGAAGCTGATCTTGGCTCAGACTGTCCGAATTTGGTGGGTAGTGCTTGGGTCCCCAGAACGCGCAGCCAAGGGTATCGACATCGTAGTTATTTTCGATGAGGGCCTGTAGAACTCCGTTCAAGGCAATGTTATGGTGAGTAGAGCGCGGTCCAGCCACTACATTGATTCGCTTGCATGTGCTTGTCGTTGCCAAATTCTTCAGTACAGTCCGAAGCTGTCCCTGCATGTCTGCGAAAAGTGTTGTAGAAAGGCGTGGGATAAGAAAGTCGAGTCGGCGACTTTCAAGTTCGAGGAGTTGGATGCGACTAGCGAATCGAGATGCACTTATTTCAAGCAAGGCTCCGAGCGAAGAGGGTACATATCGGTGGCGTCGAACCCGAAAGAAGCGATCGGCAAATCTGTCGATGGTGTCGTGGGCGAAAGTCGAGCAGAGTGTACGTAGCGTAATCAGATCGCTGTCGTCCAGGTATCCGGCAATCTGAAGTCGTAGCTCTGTAGGCAGCTTGACGAAAGCACAGTTGTCGAGAGTCATCGCAGATTCCATTTCGCTAATGGTTGCGGTGATGCTTGACGCTGGGCTGGATGTCTTACTATTTGTGAGTGGGGAAGGCAGAGGAGAAGCAGAGATGTAGTAGCGACGACGGAAAAAAGTGCCAGTGGCGTTCGGGAGGATCCATATGTACCTTCTTAAGGATGTGGTGCTGTGGCGCAAGTGAAAGCTTATGAGTCTAACTCAGATTTTTACTGCAATGCGGATTTCTGGTAGAAGCTTGTCCCGCTGCAGTGCTATGGTTACTCACCTGGCCTTCATCGACCACGGACTCTTGTCTTCATCGGACTCTTGTCTTCATCTACGCCTGATGTACTATCTGCTCGATCTAGGCTCATTAGAATCCAGCGCAGACGGTGCTTTGGCATTGTCCAGAGTGTTGTCTTTCGTGATGTGCACGTGGGCTTTAGTTTCCGTAGATATGCTCGTTGTAGATTCGACGTAGGATCCTGCCACTATTGTGTCGTCAGAAACTGCAATTTAAAGCTCTTGGAGGCAGGTGGTATACTTGAGGCGCGATGATACTGATCTGGCCAAGCAATCTTTGTGCCAACATCCAATGCTACTCGTTGCACAAAATTCGGGTCTCGTAAGAACTCTCGTGCAACCGAGCAGAAGTCTGCTTTCTCATTTCCGATGATCTGCACGCAGGTCAGCAACGCGACCGGAGTCATTCATTGGCGAGTGCCAAAATGTGTAGACCTACATCAGCAACAGTCGCTCCATCTCTAATCCATCCTACCGCGCCAATATATAGACCTGGAATCTTCAAGTCTTTCACTGCTTTGGCGAACTTGACTTGGTATTGTGGTCCCATTTCGACCTTTTGCCTTCGATCAGTACCACCGCTTGAGACGTCCAACATATCGATGCCTTCGGCTGCGAGAATGGGCGCGAAGCGAAGAGTGTCGCTCAGCTCCCAGCCTTCGCCTGGAGGTAGCCAGTCCACCTATTAGAATTGATAAGTCTCTGACCATTGTTGAAAGGGTATCCTTACCGCCGAGATCTTCCAGAACAAGAGCGTCTCGGAAGGCACATTACGCCTGATGCTTCGAATGATCTCTACTGCGAAACGGATTCGATTCTCGAAACTGCCTCCCCACCGATCAGTGCGCTTATTGCTAGCAGGACTAGCGAAAGAATGAATCAAGTAGCCATGGGCGCCATGTACAGCAACGATCCGGCATCCAGCTTTCACTGCCCTCTTCGCAGCTTGCCCAAAAGCTTCAATAACTTGCCAGATTTCCTCTTCAGTCATTTCCTTTGGTGTCGCATAATTCTCATTCCAAGACTCTGCAGTCGGCGCAAGAACACCATCTGGAAAACCTCCATACTTCTCCGGTACAGTTCTCAGTCCAAGCCATGGAGGGCAAATACTCGCTTTTCGGCCTGCATGTTGAAGCTGGATTGCTGCGTGCTTGGATTGCGAGTGGATGAAATATACCACGCGCTTAACAGGTGCGATGTGCTCGTCAGACCATAAGCCGGCATCTTGGACAGAATTTAGGCCCTGAGCTGGTCAGCTGCTGGTCCTCTGGCGAGCCACTCAGCGGCATACCGATGGCAGCACGGCTGTTGCTTCTAAGGTTACTAACGCTGCGCCACGCAAGGCGAATTGGCCGGCGTGGACTACGTGAAAGTCGGTCATCATGCCGTCGCCCGCGCAGCTGTACATGCACATGGGCGAGACGAAGATGCGATTGCAGAAGGTTATTCCGCGGATGATTAGGGGACGGAAGATGGGACTGATGGTGGTTTCTGAGGTTCCGTGTTCTTGATCTAGGAGTGCGGCACCGACTGGCGTTGATTGTTTTGGCGTGAAGTATGGAATGTGCTCTTCTTGTACGCTGCGGAACTCGGTGTAATCATCACCGTTCTTGTCTGCCATGGCCGATTCTGATGAAACAGTCGAGGGCACGATGAGAAATCTATTGTTCGCGGTGCGCTTAGCTGATGCGACTGGGAGGGAGATGATGGAGTGTGGAGAGCATACGGCACAACGTTCGAGCAGAGCGGGGCACTCGGGTTCTGTGCCCAGCTGTTCAAGTTCAATCAATAGTCAACGCTGTATTCGATGTGTGTCAACGCACTTTTGGCGGTGAATTCATTAACTTGTTCTGCCAATTGTGGGTGATACGTTGCGGCCTCAGGCCTCATCGCCGCCGCCTCACTTCTCGCTTCGCTGTCCATCGCCGCCACCGCTGCTCCATTGTTGCTACATACAAGAAAGCGACCAACTCTGACAAGATGCGACTCTGCCTGTGCTCAGCGCCATACAAGATATGCCGAACTGTGGCATGCTCTTGAGCAGCCGTCAGCAGACTGTAAACGGTTGAGTTATCAAGGTTGACAAGATCTCAGGCCGCATCGTGGCTCCCGAACAATTTGCTCGGGAGCTGAGCCTTCTTCACGGCCACCTTGACGTTGTGGTCAAGAAAAGCTTCCAGACCTACTTCACTAGTTTCCGGTTCCAGCGACTTTTTCGATCGACTGCCAGATTCCACTGCCAGAGCAGACTCCCCAAAGGGTGAAACACGCAATGTGCTTGTGGTCGACCATGAGATTGACAAGTCACGCCTTTTCCAGCTATCCATCATACTCGG